>QANT01005895.1:0-47638 GCA_003254885.1 Purshia tridentata | reverse complement strand
CAAACTTATTCATATATAGCTTGATAACTATTTAAAATTTAATAATATTTTTCTCTAAAATATTAGAGAAATCTTAATTTCGTATCATCCTTCCTTAAATTAGAAAAAAAAAAAACACAATTAAGCTTTGAAGTCCATGACATACCATGTAATTTATTTAGTGGTCAATTGTATTCAGTGTATTATACTTACACATTCATTTATGATGGCTATGACTATGAGTAGTACAATAAAGGTACATAACCTTATAGAGTTTGTAGAAAATAAAAGTAACATAGGCAAATGAAAGGATTGACTCAATATGTCGAGTTTTTCTCAAAAAATTAAAAAATATGGAAAAAATAAATATGTACAATATTCCTACGATGTAATCCAAACACGACATTATTTTTTAAAAGCGCTTTTATTTAGTAGTATTTTTGTAGAAAGCACTTACAAATTTTCATAAAAATTTTAAGTAATTTATGCAATTTAAAAAACTTCTTGATAAAAGCACATGACAAGTGCTTATCAAAAAACCTCTTAAAAACGCTTTTATAATCTAGAAATACTTATATATATTTATGCCAAATACTTTTAAAAGCGTTTTTATTAAAACCACATAAAAAAAACACACACACACATCGACTCCTTATGATTCGCTCAATACTAAATTTGTTAGGAATCCAAAGATCCCAAGATTAGAGGAAAATATTTATCGCAATTAGTTACTAAGCTTGTATAGTTGACTACCACCACAAATTTGTGGATTGTGTCTTGCAAGGCAAGTTGTAAAGTCCGTACAAATGTAATTCTCTCTGTACTGAATATATACATCAATTTTCACCAAATTCTAAGAAAATTACACAAATATTCTTATTTCTCACACTCGTATTTCAGGCCTGTTTGGTAACTCTTTTAAAATTGCCAAAAGCGCTTTCAGATTAGTAAAAGCGCTTTTAGTAACGTTTGGCAAAAATATATACAAGTGCTTCTAGGTTATAAAAGCGTTTTTAAGAGATTTTTGAGAAACACCTAACATGTGCTTTCATCAAGAAGCACTTCAAGTGCTTTTGTATGAACTATTTAAAATTTTTATAAAAATTTGTATATGGTTCTTTGCAGAACCGCTTCTAGCAAAAGCACTACTAAATAAAAGTGCTTTTAAGAAGCAGTGCCAAACAGGTCCATATATTTCAATATTACATGTAATTGTTTTTTGATTTGTTATTGTCTTTTCCTTCCCACCGTATATATGGCTAAAAAAATGTTACTATATTCCCTTTTCCCTCTAATTTATTCCTTGTTGGAGTAGTGGTAGGTCCTTGTGCGGGACCACTATACACGAATGCATGCATAGAGTAAATGGGCGGTCGATCCACAATCACATGCCGCAGATTTGGCAGTGACCTTCAGCCGCCCATCCACTCATAACGACACCAGGTCCGCCGTGACGGTGCGCCCCCTCCACTTCTCCACAACCACACGTGAACTGCTACTTCCTGACATGCTCATCATCCAATATCAGAATGAATGAATGAATGAATGTCCCAATTAACCACCGACCTACTGCTACTGCATATATAATCTGCCCCACTATCCCGGGGTGCATGTGTAGTGTAACTTTCCGACCCATGATATTTTTCATCTACACTCCATCATATTGCATACCCAATTTTATTTCCCAAGGTTCTTCACCTCTGCCCTTCTTTCTAGCTAATTGACTTTTATTCCATTTTTATGACACAATGTCTATTTCAGTCACTTGGGTTTTCTTTCAAAATATAATTTAGTTTTTAATTAAGTGTGAACTTTGAGAATAGGCGAAGTAAGTAACTGTTTCGATTCTGAAATATTAAGAAATGCATTTTATTGTTAAAAATCAAATGTTATGTTTATATTTAAAAATCAAGAATATATGAGAAAATGATTATGAATTGTCATATAATGAGAAATGAACATTAAAACTAATAAACAATCTTAAATACTTTTTCTTCTTTAAGTTTCTAGTTCATATATGCATTCTTCTTCATTTTTTTAGCTCTTAATTTTCTCTCCTTTCTCATCCTATATATTAATTGTCCTCCAACCTTTTAACTAAAAAACCAAAAAAGCAAAGAAAAAGAAATTAAGGTTGCCAACCGTGCCCTTATTCAACGAAGAAGAACCCCCCCTTGAGCCTTTGCATTAATTGCATGTTCCCAATTAATTATCAGCAATCCTCAAGCCTACAAGAATAGAAAAATTAATTTGTAGGTATTAGGTACCAGCTAGCCTAATCAAGTTGTGAATTGAAATAATGGTAATTAATTAATTAATTGGAAGGCAAGGAACCACGGCCATTAACGTGTGAATTATATTAGTACGTGGAGGAATCTATCTATAAGATCACCACTATAACCACCTTGATCACTAGCTTCCGCAGAAACACCAGCATGCTTAATTAATTAATCTGTCGGCTCTCTTAATTCTAAATTGATACTAATAGATACATATGTATATCCATGTTTCACCAACCAACAAAATACATGATACTCGGCTCTGTTTAATCATGTAATTAGTTTATAATCACAAATGGTACATGGTTAATATTTAATAGAATTTAACCAGCTTGAGGCTAAACATTAATATGGAAGATGCACAGAAGGAGACTTAGTAGTATTAGTTATAGATCAAATTCTCCAAACCCCAAAACCTTCCTAAGAGAAGCCTATCCTTAATAAAGCCATCACTTCACTCCATCATCATCATCATCATCTGTAATAACTTCTTTGAAATCGAAACCCCACAGTGCTTCCTAGCTAGCTTTAATTTAACTCATTTCCAGCACCAAATTCAAAGATTCAAACCTACGCAGTTCCATTAATTTTAAAAATGCCCATCACTCACTTACTCCCACCTCATCATCCACGCCCTCCTCTGTATTATAAATACTCCCACATTGATCCACAAACCACACCAGTCACTCACTCACTCATTCATACAACCAACAATGGCAGCTTATAATTCTACTTGTCAATTGCCCATCTGGGTCACATTCTTCCTTGTGCTCTCCTCCTTCCTCAGCCCTTCAATGCCCACCACTCGCAAGCTCTCTGCCTTAGGCTTAGTTTAGTATTACAGTGAGAAAAAATTGCAGTGAAGTAATAAAGCAGTAAAGTAAAATAGCTATAAAGTAATCTCAGCTAAGTGTTTCGTAAACTATATTTTTAAAAGTGTTGTTTGTATAAAAGTATTATAAAGGTGTTTGATAAATTGTAATATAAAATTACTGTGACTATTCGTAATTATTAAAATAGATATGATGCTGAAAGTTTTTTTGACTTATTTATAAGGCAGTTTATTAGTTATAATTTTTTGTCTACAAATTTATATTAGTATTAAAATTATAGACTACAAAACAAAATTATTAAATAAGTATATATATTATTTTTGTAAGAATATTTTAATTTTAATAGTACAAATAAAATATCATAATTAGTAATATCAATATAAAATAGCCATATTCAAAGTACATCCACCATCACATACATCAACATATACCATAATTAAAAAGGAAGAATAATGGTTGTCATTTTGTTAAAAAAGTGAGGATATATTGGATAAAAATAATTTTGGCCACAATTGTCACTTACTATAGTTTTAAAAAGCAAGTTTCAAACTGTAGTGAATATTTGTAGTGAGTGACCTCAAATAGTCACTCACAACAGTTTTTGAGTCTTTCACTACAATCCTAAACGGGACCTTAGTCCAACAACAGCCGCTTGTGCTCAAATACCACAAGGGTCCACTCCTTGAACGCAATATACAATCAATCTAGTGTGGTACGGCAAGTTCTCCACTATTCAGAGATCAATTCTAGTCAACTTTGTTCAATCGTTGAGCTCCGAACACTGTACCCCACCACTGCACTCCGTCGCGTTGTGGTGGCACACCACCGCCAAGTATAGAGGATGCCCCTGCAGTCTTGTCTTAGGGAATCAAATCCTGGACCGGAGCTATTCTCTTGGAAAAACAGTGACGGACCAAAAACTCGTGGCTTTGGCGGCCAAAGGAAAACAAAGAACCCGAAAGATTCAAAACGCACAGATCAACGTCGTTTTTATGGATGCTGATGTGGAAGTTGACGGGTTTTCCATAAGCCGGTGCGGGTCCCATGGGTCGAGTGGCGGGTTGGCTTACACACCCAGCAAGCCAAAGTCCAAGTCAGTGCGCGTGGCCATTTCACCAACCGATTTACGGGCCACAAACTCCACCGTTGGTATCACCAAACAGCGACGTAGAGGTTGACGAGATGGTTATTAATTTGGCGACAGTTTTGGTGGGAACGGTGATGAACCCGTTTGACAATGGGTATTTCCAAGGACCAACAAAGGAGCCTCTCGAGGCAGTGAGTGCGTGTAAGGGTATTTTTGGAAAAGGAGCTTAAGCGGGATACCCGGGAGAGGTTGGTTGGGACAAAACGACCGGATCCAGCTACAACGCCTTTGACGTGCACGGCTGTGAGTATTTGCTCCCGGCAATGTGGGACCCACAAACCTCCACGTGTAAAATATAAGCAATGACAATGGAAGTTGAAGATTATTTTGTACATGATATGCAACTATGAGAGGTGGCGTTTTGGGTGATAAATATTATTGCATTTTTGATAAATAAAAAATATACAATAGTAGATGTGTGTTTGTTTAAAAAGATTGTGAAAATGTATAAATTAGTTATTGTATTTAATTTTTTTATTTTTGGCTGATCTAGTTTTGCTTTGTCAATTCCAAATTGAATATATATATATGTGTGTGTGTGTGTGTTTGTGGATTATTTCGCATAAACATTGAAATTGGCACACTATAGCACTAAACTAAAACACAGCATATATAAGAAAGAAGATTAAAAGTATAAATTAGTTATTGTATTTAATTTTTTTATTTTTTGCTGATCTAGTTTTGCTTTGTCAATTCCAAATTGAATATATATATATATATATATATATATGTGTGTGTGTGTGTGTGTGTGTGTTTGTGGATTATTTCGCATAAACATTGAAATTGGCACACTATAGCATTAAAACACAGCATATATAAGAAAGAAGATTAAAAGCTAACAAGTTGCAACGGGTGTGGTTTAAGTTATCAAAACTCGAAACATTACAAAACATTAGGCCCATAATCAGGCCCAATGCGTAGGGACTGCTAGATATTATGAGCGGGTTGGGCTGATTCGTTTATTTAAAGAACAATTTCACTTACACCGACTCTAGTTTAATAAAATTACATGCAACCCTTTTACGTTCAAAATGTAGTCCAAAATAGCTGAAGATAGATTTAAAAGATAAACCAAACGAGAGAGAAAGAAAACATACATTCGTGAAGTCCAATGCTTGAATTTGTATTGACACAACCTCTCGATGTTGGAAGAGATTTGCTTACAGAGATAAAGTAGAGACCTGAGGGAGTGTAAGTGAAATTGTCCCTTTATTTAATGAAAAGGGTCTAAATGTTTTAATTTGTGAAACCTAGGGGTTACGTGTAATTTCATCAAACATGAGGGGGTAAAATTGAAAATATTTTAAAAAATAATTTGTGAGATTTAGAAAGTAGACAATGAGGTCTTTTTAGAATTACCCTTAAAAATCTCAATCCTGATTCTTGCGCAGCCCAACCAGCCTTATGGGCCAAAATGGTCGCGACTCTTAAATTGAGGCAGTGCATGAACCCAAAACGACAGAGTAGACTAATCGAATTGGCCCCAAACCCGAAACACACAACCCATGACCGCCCTTATAACCTTCCCAAATAACCAACGAACAATCCCCTTTGCCGCCTGATAGTCCAGGAAGAAAATCCGCAAACTCGCACTTTCTACATTCTCTTCTCCATATTCATCCTCCACTATTCCACTTTCCTAAAACAATGGAACCCCACGAACATCATCAGTGTCCTAAGTCCCCTGAAACTCCACCCTCCACCACCACCACCACCACCACCACCGCCACCGCCATTGGACCACCAACCTGCTGCAAGTGCGGAGCCACTACCCTCATGGCCGCACCACCACCCCAATGGTCCGAAATCTCCCCTCCCCCAAACTACCGACCCATTCGAGCCCCTGCCATCAACCTCCCTCCCAACCAGCAAGCCATAATCCTGACTCCCGTTCCCCAAGCCCAGAAGGTCCCCCTTGTCTCCCCTCCCTTCAACTTCCAACCCCCCGTCAAACAAATCCACTCCCCCGACGACCTCCGCCGCTTCCACGACTCCGCCGCCGCCAAATACTTCCTCGGCTTCGTCGTCGCCCTCTCCGAGTCCATCCGCGGCAAGAAAATCTCCGACCCCTGTCACGAATCCTACGTCACCACCACCATAACATCCATTCTCCAATCCCTAATCCAATGGGTTGACGAAATCCCACCGACCCAGCAAGCCGCCCGGTACGGCAACGTTTCGTACCGGACCTGGCACGCCCGCCTGGTCGAAAACGGCGAAACCCTAATGCTCAAATTCCTCCCCGAAGAGCTCAAACCCTCCGTGATCGAGATCGTCCCCTATTTCACCGATAGTTTCGGGAACGCGAGCAGAATCGACTACGGGACCGGGCACGAGACCAATTTCGCGGCTTGGTTGTATTGCTTGGCGAGGATGGGACTCATTAAGGAAGAGGATTACCCGGCGGTTGTGGCCCGAGTTTTTGTCAAGTACTTGGAGCTGATGAGGAAGCTGCAGTTGGTGTATTGCTTGGAGCCGGCGGGGTCGCACGGCGTTTGGGGTCTCGACGACTACCACTTCTTGCCGTTTATTTTCGGCGCTTCGCAGTTGATCGATCACAAGTACATGAAGCCTAAGTCGATCCATAACGATGATATTTTGGAGAATTTTTCGAATGAGTATTTGTATCTTTCTGGGATTGCGTTTGTGAAAAAGGTGAAGAAGGGTCCGTTTTCGGAGCACTCGCCGTTGTTGGATGACATCAGTGGGGTGCCCAATTGGAAAAAAGTGAATAGTGGGTTGCTTAAGATGTATAAGGTCGAGGTCTTGGAGAAGATTCCCATTATGCAGCATTTTCTGTTTGGCTGGCTCATCAACTGGTATGCCCTTTGCCCTTTTTCTCTTTCTCTAAAATTTGCATATGATTGTTAGTTTGTCACAAGTATAGACTTTTGGCCCTTTGGGATCCTAAAGATATTAAGCAATGAATTTTAGGCGTAGTTAGATATTCTAGGCTGACTTGGATGAGCTGACATAGCATAATCAATTAAGTACTTGGTTGTCTCTGAAAATTAGGCCAATGTTGGTAAGTGTAGCAAGTGTTGTATTTTTTATTTAAGGTTTTCTTAGGCCTATTGCCTCCAATGCCTCATCCTTCATGCCAAGTGAATAGTCTCAGTTTTCGCTTAATTTTTCCTCGTATTTTCTATTTCCCTAGTTTTTTTTTTCCTTCTGAGAAGACTGCATCTCATTATGTCTCATATGTTAGCTTTTTGTTTAGACATCAACGACATTCCTGATAGAGCTATTTGAGAGCCAGGTTTTACCTGACCACATCACCCTTTTCTATCATTGCTAGCATGGTGTTATTGATGATTATAAGATGATTTTCACATTACATTTGCGAAATTGGTTGTCCAACTCTTATGCCCTCAGAGTGATGCACTAACATTGAGTGTACCTTGGGTTGCAGTGATGGAAAATTCCCAAAAAAAATTTGTCTAAGTCCTTAAATTGGAAAATGTCAAATTATTTAGGTGTTTCAGATTGCCTTCCTAATACAAACACACTAGGATCCTCTCCTAAGCACGGTTACGGAAAATCTAATGGAAGTTTTTATGTGCATCGAACTTATCCTTCGTCTTAGTGATCATCCTTGTGAAATTCAGAACTTAGTTGTCCTGAACCGTGAGGGATACATCATTTTCTTGGTCTTGAGTCAGCTTCTCTGTTACCTTTACTGTACCATGCTGTCCTTTTCATTGAATTTGGATGTGCACATTGATATTGATTCCCTAGTTGAAATTTTCTGGGGATCATGGTACCACCAATGACCAGTTCTGTACTTAAATTTATGATCTAAATACAGTGTAGACTACATATCCCACAACGTAAGACTCACATTTCATTGGAGCTTTCTAGGCTATATGAAATCAGCAAAACAGATTTGTGAAGGTCACCTTGTGATCAATGTGAAGGTGAACCTTAGTGCAAGGATATGGCTTGTCCCAAGTGACTTGATTGTCATGAGTTTGAGTCATGAAAACAGCCTCACTAGAAATAGGATCCCTGCATTGGCAGGAGTCTTGTGCACCTGGCCGTGTTTACTATCAATCTCGTCTTTGAGTTACTGGATCTATTTTCAGGAGTGAATACCGCCCTCAGTAAAGGATGGCTTCTGCCAAAGTTTTGTTAGAGAACATGTGATGATTATTTTCACCTTCCAGCTTCCATTAAGCTTAGGTTAACCGTCTAAAGAGATATTGATGTTGTTTGCATTAGATTGTTTTTGAAGTACTAGTACTGTGGTAGCATGGTTTCTATTAATTAGTAGTTCATAATTTGTTTGTTGTTCGTGCTATCATAAACTTCCACTGATTTGGATTGAACCGAGGAGTTAGTTTCTCATATTTCATCTGTCAATCATGATTTGACAGTTGATAACCATCTACAGTCTTTAAAATTTCGCATTGTAAATTTCAAGTGTTAGATTGCATCTTTGATAATATCATGATTGGGTGAAATTCCTTGCAGGATTGCCTCATCCATAAGATTTCTACATGATACTAGAGTTGTTTTCTGATAGATGTAGTTTATTGTGCTTGTTAGCTTGATTGGTTCCTCCAATATTTTCTTTTCCCAGGGAGTAGAATGTGGTTTGAGATCTTAGGGGGCATCTTCTGTGAAGCAAGAGGTTGATGTTTTGTCAAGTTATTAGCAAGTATAATTTCCTCCAATACTTTCTTTTCCCAGGGAGTAGAATGTCGTGCAAGATCTACCGGACCATCTGTTGTGGGAGCAAGAAGTCGATTTTCAGTCAGGTTATTAGCCAGTATAAGATATAAAGTTACTAACTAGATTGGAAATATATACTTTTGTTTGTTGACCATTTGGAAATATATATCTGCTCGTTTGTATTCATTGACTTTTTTTTTTCCTGTATGACACTGCGTTTCTTTCTGATTTGAATATTTCACTCTGAGGGAAGAGTGATCTCAAAAGAAGGAAATGAAACCAACAGAAAAGAAGAGAAATTCCATCTTATGAATTTTTAGCACATATAGAGCTTCTTCTTTTTTTTTTCTTTTTTTGTGGGGTATGGAGAAAGTTTTTATGTTTGCTTGGCCATGGATCCTAATTTTTCTGGTGTCATAAGGTCGGAGATGATACATATCAATGTTTTGAAACCTGGATTGGTCATTGAATTAGAAAAGAGAGTATCAACTATCAAGGGTGAGAGGTTTGGTTGGGGTCCGAATCATCAATTTATATGATAATTTTAACAAATGCAAATTTTGGTTTTTATGACAATTAATTCAACATTTTAAATTTCATTGTCATGCATAACCTGGAAAAAAGAAAAATTAGCTTAGGCCAACTTTCTACCCATCATCAAATTTTCAATTAACTTTATGTTATTCAAGTATTTTTCTGCTACATTCAGTGTGCTTATTTTAGCAAGAACCCAACTTGTGCATCTATTGGACAACCTTAGGTTAGGGTAAAAGGTTAGGGCCTCTTTTACCTTGACCCATTCCTTTTGGACCTCTGAATTAGAGGTCCAGACAACCTGATATTTGAGGGTCCTTGGAACCCTTACATGTAGGGCAGGCTCTGATATTTCAGCGGCTTAAGAGAAACCATAAAATGGGCCTTTGACCCTCCACGTGAATTTTTATTTATTTTCAGCAAGTAGGATAAAATTTTTGTGCCTAACAAAGTATTTATTATGATCAGTTGAGCACTTGGGTGTTTGGCCACTTTTTCTTTCTTTTTATCATTGGCCACTCTCTATTCAAGCCTTACTTTTGTATTTGCATCCCCATTCCTCTATTTTGTACTCTTGATTCAATAAAAGGAAAAAAAAAAAGAGAGAGATCTTTGCCCTTAATGTCCCATACCAAGTAGTCTTGAGTTTGCTAAAAAGTTGTATAGTAATTTCGTAGCAGTTTTAGGAAGCTGCCTCTACAATCACAAGACATCTATTATTGAAAGTAGCAGCAGACTTACATGTAAGGAATGAATAAGGGTGAGTGATGGGGGACATTACTTTAAGTTTTGAGGAAAGTTCATGTAAATTATTAAAACCTCTTCACTTTTCACTTTTCAGAGTTGAAAACAGTGAATGATTTATCTTGGTAGATGGGCTGTATAGTGGGCTATTAGTCCTTGTTTAAACTTTAATGCATGGTGGAGACGAAATCTTTAGATGGTTTATGTATTTTTAAAGTTTTTGTAGCACGTTTCTTTTTGAACCTTTTTATTTTTAATGATAGTATTTGGCTTCTTTTGATTTTTCGAATGAAAAAATTAAGACCCAAAATGTCATTATTTTTTGTTTGAACTTTGAAAGGGTAGGAACTTTTCTAGAAGTTGTCGAGCTTAGTATGAACGAAACCATGGTTGCTTGACTTGCCTCATTGCATTTATGGGTTTGACAAGTTCAAATTACTAAGATACAATGATGCATGCTCTCGGGAACATGCCAATGATCCACTTAACCCATCAATCAAATACCCAAAAACTTTATGTTACACAAAAAGGGTCCAACTTGAAACACGAAGTTAAGGTTTATAATAATGTTTTGAGCAAATTACAACTTACATCTCTAAGGTTTAAAGTTTTCACAACTTGCACTCTATTGTTCTAAATTTTTGAGCCTTCAACAATTGACTACTGTATTTGGTCGTCTAATCATATATTAATTGATGACGACAATTGCGGGTTTCATATTTTTGTTAACTTATAAGGC
Source organism: Purshia tridentata (assembly GCA_003254885.1). Classification (NCBI taxonomy): domain Eukaryota; kingdom Viridiplantae; phylum Streptophyta; class Magnoliopsida; order Rosales; family Rosaceae; genus Purshia; species Purshia tridentata. The sequence continues at coordinate 36,709 of QANT01005895.1, read as the reverse complement.
CGAACGTCTTCTTAGAAGGTCTCATATCAAGTATTTCAGTTGTTTGATATAGATTTTGATAATTGAATGACCTCCCAAAATTTATATTAAACGATTTATCAAAAATAGCTATGAAGATTGATCATTTGGCCTTATAGGTCGGCAAATATATGAGATTTGCAACTGCCACATTATCATTTAATGTATGATTAAATGATCAGACAAACGTCAGTAGTCAATCGTAAGCAAATCTAAACAATAAGTACTAAATTAAAATTTAAAATGATAGTGTACAAGTTTTAATTTGCTCTAATATTTATATAAACATACTAAGGATCTATTTTTATAGATAAATATGAGAAGTTCATAAAGACTCACTCTATGTGAGAGTTTGAGGAAAATGTTGAAGAAAAAAACTGCAATTTTTTTTGTTTATGTTGTTTAAATTTTTGTCTAATCCAATGTTTGTTAAAATAATAGAAAATGTATATAGCATTATTCTTATTCTTAACGAAATAAGAAAAGAAAAATAGGAATGTTGCATTATAATAAAAATTTTGTGATCTGCGCCCACGCGCAAGTTGCGCCAAAGAGAATTGGAATAAAAAGTACAGATCCACAGTCCACATGAGCTTTTAGATTTGAGTGTTTTTACCAATTACCATGTACGAGTGGAAAAAGTACACAACACATATCCCTCTGCTCTATCTTCCTCTCTTCAGTCTTCCCTGTTCTTACTTCCAGCCTTGTACTGTTCTACAACCTTTTCATATTTGTTTTAGCCAAGGATCTACAACCTTTTCATAGATTCACACATTTCACAGCTCTCTCATTGTGCTCCACTCTCAGTTACAAGTTTACAACCAAACTAACCAAGTTTTTATTAATTAATTCGATATGTACTTAACAATTGAAAGTCTGACTGAAAATTTAAATCTTCAAAACATCAAATTTATGGTAATGCATATAAATATGTAGCCCACATGAAGTTTAAAGGCAATCCATGCAAATTTTGTACCATAAGCCTGAGAAATATACTTTCATTTTGAAGACCAAATTGGTGGAGCTTATAGTTTTCATGGTAGAGCATTTACTTGTACACTACCAAGAATAAAAGAAACAAAAATAAAAGTAAAGGTAATTGGGCAACATAGTGGTACAGGGATCGACATGAGAAGAAAGATTATGATTTTGTGGTTAGTACTAGGTATGGGTTTTTTAATCGAAATACCAAAAAATACAGAAATCGTATTGATACCATACTGATAAATATGATATTTTTCTTAAATTTTCGATACGAAAAAATATTGTACCGATATGATATCGATAATGGTATGTCAATACATATACCGATGATATACCATTATCGATCCCTTTCTCTTCTTCTCTAATTTTTTTTAGATTTCTCATTCGATCTTAGCTCTCTCTCTCTCTCTCTCTTTCTTTATCTTTCTCTTTATCTAGTCTCAGCCACCACCGGCCCACCACCACCACCATCGTAGACCCCCACCACAAACCTCCCTCTCATGTCTATCTCCTTCTTTCTTATCTCTTTCACTCTTTTTGTCTTATCTCTCTCCATCTCTCTATCTTATCTCTCTCTTTTTCTTTGTGTGTTTTATCTTTCTTTATCTCTTTGTTGGCAAGCCAATATTGTTTTGATGTCGCACTTCTCCGAACACCATTGAAAATTGCTATTATCACACATTGTCAAAACGATATCGGAGACCAAAACATGGGTTTTGACCTAACAGTCGGCATGCGATATAAGGTTTCAGTATAATTACCATACCAAACCCACCCTTAGTTAGTACCATGAATTTGAGGAAAATTACTTTGAATTAGCATTTCCGTAACAAAAAATGTTTAGGACAATCATCTAATTGGTGAGTAACTATCATTCATTGATGATATGAGATCCACATTTATTAATGACTAATAAGTGTGTAATTGTCACTACCAGATGACTTCTAATTTGAGCAAAACACACAAAGGGACCGACCCAAGCCAAACTTTTTAGCCCACAAGCACGGCACAACATAGGTCAAGCATGAAATGAGTAGAAGATGGGCACGAATTAGGCACAAATCATTTAACATTGTTTTTTTGTCTTTTTAAAAACCTTTTCAACTAGAAAATTCAATTTTCAAATAAAAACCATTAATATTTAATTATAAGAAAAAAATAACATAAATTAAGTTTTTAATCCCAAAGAAAAAAATAAAAAAAAGTTCATAAGTCATTCCATTTAGGCCACCCATTTAAGCCATGACACGAACACAATACGAGCACGAATATGAGCCAAATTCTTAGCTATCTAAGTCGCCACAAGTACAACACAATTATTAAATAGTCCAGTACAAGTACGACATAAAATCATGAATCGATCCAATTTAATGGGTGACTGTCACTAACATATAACTTCCAATAAGCGACTGTTAAACATTAGTATAACGGGGAATCCACGTATACTAATGATTGACAAATAAACATATAATTGTTACAAACATATGGCTTCTAATGAAATATGAGAATATAGAGTGTTATCCCACATTGAAAAACTATAACTTTACATAGTAACTTATAAGAGTTTGGACTATTGCTCTCATTACCTATTGATTTTGAGATGAATGTCTAAATTTTTTCATGGTATTTGAACCTACGTATGCTAGGCTAAGTGGTGACACTTGCTCCCCGTGTCTAATGTATTAACGACTAACAAGTCCAGAGAGTGTCGCTACCATATATGGCTTCATAAATATTAAACTCCTCACTGTAGACATGTAATTGCAATAACTAGTGATTGTGACGTTGCAACTAATTTCAATTCCTATTTCCTATGGGGTCCTTATTGTAATCCAAGTCCAGTAGTGTTACACAAAACTAGTGAATGAATATGCACAAAAAAAGCTCACAATAATAAGAGAAATTGGTTGTAGCACTACTATTTCAAGAAGAGTTGCTAACAAACTTGGAGTTCCAAAAAACATTGAACACCAGAAGGATAAAAAAAGAAAAAAGGGTAAGCTGTTGGCATGGCATGGCAAACATTAATCCTTCACTTTACTCTAATGCTGCGTTCTTCACTCTTTATCTGAGTTTTCCTCTTGTCAAACCTGCATTTACTACACATCCACACAGATTTACTTATTTTTCTCGGGAAAAAGAAAATGAAAGGAAGAAAGCAAGAAAGATATTGACTGTGGCAAATTAAATTAGAGAATCCCATGTTTAAAACCAGTCAGGTTTGCAGGTAAGAATTAGATAACATTGGAACCAAACATATATACTGTTTTTAACTGTGGTCAAAAAAGGCTAACCCTTAAAACATTCAGTTTCAACCAGTGTTGAAAAATATCAGTCCCCATTCCCTGTTTCAGATGGGCCTTGCAAAGATTGGGACTTTTCTGCTGGCCTGGCGCCTGACCAACCCCACAAGTCACCACCTCTCTCTCACTCCTCTAACCCACCGACTCGTGTCGGTGCCTCCCTTTCCCACAAACCCCAGTTGGAATTTCTCTTATCTGGCTCATGTCTCTATCTCTCCACAGTATTTACTGCCCAAGTAAGTCATCTCACATCCTAACTTTCAGAAACAAGACCATAAATAAGTATGTATGTGTGTGCATGTATGCATGTATACATGACGCCAATTACACATCATCACCATTCACCAATGCCCATTAAAACCTGTCATAAATTAACATCCTTTTTTTGACAGTTTTCACTTTTCAGTGTCCATTTCCAGTTATTTATTTCTTCTTCTTCTTCTTATGCTTTCCAAGTGGGTAGAGTCAGTTGGCGTGTGTATCCATCCAAATCCCATTTGGATCGAATTTAATTTAACCCCTCATACTCTCATACCTCCTCATACGTATTTGGTTTTCCTTTTCACACCTTCGTTTTTGTTTTTACCTTTGTTTTTCTGGATTCTGCTTGTTGGTGGCAGATGCATCTCGTTTTGTAGCTTTCCTTTGTTTTCCATCCAACCATTTCTCTCTCTCTACCTCTGCGTCTCTGGCGGATAACCCGGTGAGTAGTTTGCATGATCCAAATCCTTAAAAAAACAATCCCACTTATTTAGGGCGTATAATCAGCTTATGGTGTTTGCGTTTCACCATATATTTTCTGTTGAATTTTCTTTTAAAAAAACCCAGAAAAACATAAAAGCTGTAATCTTTTTACACTGTGTTGAACTTTTATGAAAAGCATGGGAGTTCTCTGCATCTGCAGCAGAGAGTAGTTTCCGGAGTTCCCAATTGACTCAAAAATGAAAAAATTCAGAGCTTAAATTTCTTGCCTTTACCTCATTTCTTCAGCTACCAAGTGGAGTTTTGGCTTTCCTCTAGATCTGTGTGGAGGTGTTCATGCACTCAATGAACCCTTTGATGTACATGCAGTGATTTGGTCTGTGTTCATGTTTTATCTTTCTTCTTCTGGGTTTTGATTCTTTGACTTATTGGCCACTGCTTTAGCTCCCATTTTAGGTTGAAATCTCTTTATGTTCTTATCTTCATGTTGTCATTTCATTCCTAATATGTAATGGTATTTTTAGTCACATCTGGGTGTCGCTGGATCTCCTACAACATTTCTGTCTTAATTTGATGCCTTAATCTTTGATTTCATGCTGGTGTTTGTTTTTTTTTTTTTTCCAGATTACTACTTTTTTTTTTTCTTCTTTCTTTCACAAGTTCTCTTCCTTTGTTATTATCGAAAATAGTTCTTTAATTTTTTTTCTATTATGGTCGGTGCTGGTATGTGTTTTTATGTTTATCCTTTTTCTGTTTATCTTGATATTTTACTCCTTTATTTGCAGTTCTTGTTCTTGTTCTGAGTTTTCTTGTTTTTATTGGTATAGAAGCACATTTCTTTTTCCAGCAGATATGTGATTACTGGAAAAGATCATGGATTTACTCTCATATATTGCACATGAATCATGTTTCTTGTGGCACCTGCTATATGGGTTCTCATGAATTTCAAGAAATTCTTTTTACATGAGATTTGTGTATAAAGGTGGTCTCTTGTTTTCCATTTTTAATGATTTTCCACTTATGGCTTCTCATTTTCTGAAAGCAGAATAGATGGAAGTGGGAAGCGATTTTCGGCGTTGGGACGAATTAATACCAGATGCATTGGGTCTGATCTTCAGCAACCTTTCTCTCCAGGAGATACTGACAGTGATCCCAAGGGTTTGCAAGTCCTGGAGCAAGGCAGTGATGGGGCCTTACTGCTGGCAAGAGATAAACATTGAGGAATGGAGTAATAGATGCCAGTCTCACCACCTTGATCGCATGCTTCAAATGCTGATTGCAAGAAGCAGCGGATCGCTCCGAAAGCTCTGTGTTTCCAGCCTCCAAAATGACATGATCTTCTCCTTCATTGCTGAACAGTAAGCAGATTAGCCAATACTTAATCACCTCCACATATTTCAATTTCAATAAGGTTTTGTGCAAACCCATTTTTCCCTATGCGAATGCTCTGTAAGTTTGCTTCCCAAGCTATATAGCTAAAAGTAGGCAGAGACATTAGTCTAATTTGAGTACTTCATGTCATTATATGCCCCCACAATTTATTGGTTTAGACAGTGTTTATATGCATGCAAATCAGTAGTTGAGGTAATATATTCAATGGCATGTTGATCGAGTTTGTGTGGTCGGGGAAGTGTAGTTTATGATAAATTTTCTTTTCTGATTTGAGTCCTTTTTGCTTGGTTTTGCAAGTGCTGGTTCCCTTCAGACCTTGCGATTGCCAAGAAGCGAAATGAGTGATTCAATAGTGGAACAGACAATTGGAAGGCTTTCTACCATCACTTTCTTGGATCTTAGCTACTGTGGTAAAATTGGTTTTCGTGCTTTAGAGGCCATTGGCAAGAACTGTAAATTGCTTGTGGGGTTTTGCCGAAACATGCACCCATTGGATACAGCAGGCAAGCCAATGCTGGATGAGGAGGCTCATGCCATTGCCACCACAATGCCAAGACTGAAGCACCTTGAGATGGCATACCATCTTATCACCACAGGAAGCGCTCTTCAAATACTCTCGAGCTGCCCCGAGCTTGAGTTCTTGGATTTGAGAGGGTGTTGGGATGTTAAACTTGATGACAAGTTCCTCAAGGAGAAGTTTCCCAAATTGAAGGTTTTAGGGCCTCATGTGATGGGCTACTATGAGAGGAATGACTGGGAGGATTGCTCGGACTTCTCGGATGGTTCCGAATATTTGGCCTGGGACTTTGTGGCTGGTGAAATTGGTGATTACTATGATGATGAAGATGCGAGTTATGATGAGATGTGGGATGATGAGGGAAGGCTGGAGGAGCTTGAGCTGAGGTTCTATGAAGGAGGGGATGCAGGAGGGTATGGTTGGCCTCCATCTCCTTAATATGTTGTGTCTCTCTCATTTGTCAAACTGTTTGCTTCTCTTTTTCTAGCATTTTCTTGATGCTTCTACTACGAAACTTACTATATCTTTTTATGGATGTATATCTTGCACTTGAGAATGAAAAGCATGGTTTGTTTAGTGTCAATTATAGCCATTTTGTGGTAAGTGATGACTTTGTATTGACCTTTAATAGTTCCATTTTATAAAAAGAAGCTTGCAGATATGGCAAGCATATTGGAATAGTTGAGTTGAAAAAGGAAGAGTAGAAGTATGTTGTTTCTTGTTTCCCTTTTGAAAAAGTAAATTGCTTTCAGGAAAAAGAAATGAACAGAATTTAGAAAACATTATTGAAGGTTAGAAATTAGAGGAGATTTTCTAGCCACTTTGCTGTGAGTTGTTGATTATTGGATCCAATTTGAGCGATTGTGTGGATGATTGTGAGCCGTTGATTGCTTGTGTGGATAATTGTGAACCATTGATGGCTTGGTATGCAACAATTATTTTTTAACCATATTTGCACCACATCTCCAAGTATTTGAGATATAGTACAGCTGTACAAGTATAGTATAAAGAATATGAGATGTGGTATAGAATTGTAGGGTACAAAATGTGATAGGGATAGTATTGTATGGCAAGGATATATATGCGTACATGAACTATAACCCTAAAGATGGCCCATATGATATTCAAACTCTCTCTCTCTCTCTCTCATTGTGAGGCCAAGTAGCCGATGGGGAACCAACGAAGTGTATGGCACGCATGGACGGAGACTAATACACGCAACTATTTTAAATACCAAGGACGATGGATAACCTATTTTATTAAGTATGAATCATTCTTAGACTAATGGCCAAAAAAATTTAACATACTTAAGGTCATATTATAATTATCTACAATCCTACTAACTTAAATGAAGTCTCTATTTGATAGGTTGTACAAAATATGGCTATTCAATCTATTTTTATACAAAATTTGAAAATAGTGGTTTATTAGAAGCATGAAAAGCTATGAAAAAATGCAAATAAAAGAAAAATGAAGAATAAACCAATGAAGCTTGTGGAGTGTGTTGTAGTGTAAAAATTTAAAGTAACAAGTCTGGGTCTTCAAATTACCATGTAAAAAAAGCAAAATGCAATTTGAAGAGGCAAACTTGAATCATTCTCATCTTGAAGATGCTGTTATAAATTTTACTTATTTTAAATTATACATACATGGATCATTTTGGTATATATTAATTACTAGACCAAATAGTACAGATATTGGGGTCACATCTTTGGCATCTAATGCTAAATACAAGGAAAAGTAGCTATAGCACTGGCTAATAGGCTCATAGCCCCATTGAAAATTTGAAACTTCCAAAAGTTTGTGGTTTACTTTTACTTGACTTTTGAGAGTTTTGTTGGTTTGGCTTCTGGTTTTGGAGATTGCATAATCTAAGCTTGTCCTGTAGACGTCTTTAAATTGTGGGTTTTGGCTACGCAATCCACTCACTCACTCAAATCATTTTCATGCACAACTTTATTAGGTAAGTTTTATATTAGATTATTTCAGTAAATTAATCACTTGGTTGTCTCTTATTCAGGTGGTGGTGTAAAATATACCCAATCTCCTTCAAGTCCCCATCATCACTTCATTATTAACATAATAAAGGGAGACATTGAGAGACTTGTACATCTTACCTATTTTGAGAGATTTTACTAGCTACAATTATAGGTGTAACTGTAAAGTTTAACTATTGATTAATGAGTTGTGTATTCTCATTTATAGTGTTTAGCAATTTTCACAAATTAGTGATATACATAAGTTTATCTTTAAGGGGCATGATAAAGAAAAATCATGGGTTTTAGCTTAAAAACTAATTATTTAAGGTATTTTATCAAACAAATTTTACTACACCTTTAATGAAAAATTCCAAGGAAAGTAATATTACACTAAGTTTAACATGAATAAATTAGCTTCATGGAATTACTTCAATACATGTGGATCCACCACTAGATGTGCAAGGGAGTGAGATTTTTTTTAAGTTTCTTCTTCATTTTGTTTGCACTTGTGTGGGATTCGTTGAACACCATGTTTTCTCATTTGTATTCTGTGTTTTATATGTTTTCTAAATTCACCAAAAACATCATTTAATTGTTTTCTGAATTTACTCGGTAAACTGTGAATTCTATTTTGCATTTTTCAAAAGTCGTTTCTCAATACGGCAACCAAACACATTTTTTTCATGTATTTTCAATTTTTAAAATAAAAAACCATTTGGGATTCGTTGAACACCATGTTTTCTCATTTGTATCCTGTGTTTTATATGTTTTCTAAATTCACCAAAAACATCATTTAATTGTTTTCTGAATTTACTCGGTAAATTGTGAATTCTATTTTGCATTTTTCAAAAGTTGTTTCTCAATATGGCAACCAAACACATTTTTGTCATGTATTTTCAATTTTTAAAATAAAAAACCATTTTGGAAAACGTTACCAAACGAAATATATCTTTTATTTTTTTTGTTTTATTAGGTGAGAGAGATTTGAACTTGGGTGCAAAGTGAGAAATTACACGACTCTTCTACATGAACTATCCAAAAACTAACATTTTTTTAATATTGGTAGATGAAAACATTATACATGGCCATTCAAAAAACAAATTGGGCCCTCAACCTGAATAATTAGTATTAACAAAAATCACATTCATGGACACCATGTCAACAAAATTTATTAAGTATTCTGCCTAATAAGAAAATGAGTCGTGAAAAATGCCTTCCAAGTTCCATCTTTCTTTTTAAACATATTTTGTGCTGTAATTTAAAAAGCTAATTAATTTGCATCTAATTAAGGAGAGAGAGGGAAAACATGCAATTAATTACAAGATCTGCATGAGAGAGATTGGTAGGTATAGTCTCTGATAATTAATAGTGCTCATCACCTTGCTTCCAGGGAATGTTTCTCTAATATCATATGTGTTTGTTTCTTTGTCCTATACATCAATGTTTGTATTATTATAACTATAGACTATACTTATTAGTACTCACATGAGTGCATGTGATTCAACTATTCAACTCATGGATCTTCCCCGTTTCAATTTTATAAGGACTTTGAGATATGTGTTGGACCAATTTTTCAATTATCGTTTAAAATAAAATATAAAAAAAGAGTTTTTGAGTCTTAAAATTTAGAGCTCCAAGAAATTCCCACGAGGCATGCATCCATGCATGTGGGTTAACATACATGACAAAAATTATTCTTAATTTCATCTTATTAAATTATGAAATGGGTCAAAGACTATAAACTCAGTTAAGTGGGAATATATATATATATACATAGGTTGACATGCATGTTATAGATGCATCATAATATTATGGTTGATGATGCATGGAACAAGCAGTGGTCCATAGAACTTACTGGTCCCCCACAAGTCACTGTTTCACTCAGACAATATTCACCAACTCTTTCTGTTTCAATGGCATATAAATTTGAAATCGTATCCGAGTGAGCTTGCCAAAACCAAGTTCAACAAAGAACAAAACGCTAAGCACATGCATTGAGTGATTCGTGCAGTACTACCACTGCAGCATAAAAATCAATTATTATTGTAAAAGCTCAGGAAGAGTAGAAGACTCTTAAGGCTGTTTGCCTTTTTTCCCTTTGTGCAAATTGGGCAAACAGTAATATTATATATGTGAGAAATGGTGCACCAGATAGGGATGGAGGTGGAGACATGGAGAGGGTTCAAAGTTTTGATAATTTGATATTGTGGTCCAATGAGTAAGTACAGTACATTTTGAGCTAAGGACCAAATAGCTCCACTCGGAATTAAGCAAAAGGCACTTATGAATAGGAGAGAAAGCCACAACCACAACTACCTAATTAAGACAAGATGGGCTTTATGTAAACCAAAGGAGTAATGATATAAGCAGGAGAATACTATCCAATTTTTTTATTGACTTTTTTCTTCATTATTTTCATTTCACAATGTACTTTTATGATGGAAACCATTTATTTTTTAGATAATTATTTGAAGTATATCTGCAAAAAAAAAAAACTAAATCGAAAATCATTTAATTATGTAATTCAAACAATAAATCAACCAATAGTCTGTTTATTGAGCACAATTACATAACCAAACGATTTTCGATTTGATTGATTTTTTACGAAGATGATCTTCAAATTTAGATATAAAAATTGAACGATTCCGATTATAAATTTACATTGTAAATGAGAATAATAGAAAAAAAGGTTGGTGGAGAAGGTGGATAATATTTCTCATGCAAAATTATTATGTACGCGTAGAGAGATCAAAAAAATAGTAAAATTATAACATTTTTTTTGTGTGAGTTAGTTATGTCTATATATTTATAATCCTTGATTTAAATACAAGTAGGATTGAAAGCATAAACAAGGACAATAGAGAATTCAAATCTATGAAATTCATGTCATATGAATTGTCCTGGAAATTTATACAAAGATGAAATTATAATTTTTGGTCCATATATACTAAGGATTTGTTGTAATGAATTGGGGATTAAAGTGAAAATGATTCAAACTTTCTGATGTTTCATTAATTCAATTATGTATTAAAAGAAATTTGTTGAAATATGTTTTAAATTGACAGTATAATCCGACAACATAATATGTTAAATATTTGATGATAGAACATTATCTGAATTTTGAAACTCTTATGTGATTTTAGTCAACATACATAGATGACCAGATAGGCACATATTGGGCTTGAATTTCCACAGCACAAGGCAACCAGAACTTGAGGGATCCAAAGAATTAGGCGTTACTGGGCTAGCCCAACAGTACATCATTTCCTACCACGTTAAGAAACTAAAGGGCCTTAGCATGAAAGTGGGCCTAAAAATGAAATTTAGTCTCTCAATATAATCGGATGGCCCAATTTGAACCAACCCGAAGTGTGGCTGATTAGGTAGGCTTGATTTCAATGGCTACTGAGCTCGTCGCAGAGAGAGAAGCAGAGGGCACCCGCCGTCGTCGCCGGGGGAGTGAGGGTCGGTTTCTGCCCTCCCTTCATTGTTCTATTTTTTTGTCATTTTAATTAGTTAGTTTGTTTATTTATTTTTATTTTAAAATTAATTAGTTTAGTTTATTAATTAATCAATTTTTTGTAACTATTTTAGTTTTATTTGTTTGATTAATTTTTTAATTTTTAATTTTTTTAATTATTTTTCAATTATATTCTAAAATGGGAATAATAAAAAGAAGTTAGATAGCCTTCCTTTTTTTATTGTTTAGTTAACCATTTTTTTAATTTTCATAACGCTTTGACATCACACATGTAATTAATTAGTGGTCAAATGGAGTGCTTGAAGATTTCCAGACTTGACCATTCGCAGACGCAAACTATGTGAGATTGGCCTCATCTCACGTAACTCAGCCCAACCCAAACTTCAAGAATCCCAGCAAGGCACACGTGACCGGGACCACAGAATATGCCAAGTCATGTGCCAAGTTGCAGGACACGTGTCATGACATGAAGAAGGCGGTTTCATCATGGGGTTAGGAGGGGTTGGACCGGGAGGGTAAAGTGCATGGAAAGTGGAGGTGGTAGGTGGCTGACTTGGACCTCCGTTTCATTTTCTTCAGTCTTTTTTTTTTTTTTTCTTTCCTTGAGTTTATTTTACACCAAACAACAGTTTTTGGTTTTGTTTTGTTTCCACCAACTAAATAGGTTGTGCAAATCTCTGAGATTGCGAAGCCATATTGGCTTTTGCTTGGCAGTTGGCTCGGCTCAATTTCTTATTTGCTATACATACTACTTTTATTTTCTTCCCCTTTTTTCATACTAAACAACCAAGAAATGTTGTTTTAGTAAGCAATATTTGTTGTTTAAAAGAAAAATTAACAAATTTGGTTTTTCAACTTGAACTAGAAAATAACCTCGAACTAAACCCATCTTCTCATTCGACAAAAAAAAACCCCATTTTCTTGCCTTGGAGTTTTTCTCTTTCATCGTGCTGCTTCTTTATTGACAAAGTTACAATTTTATATATATTTGCATTGTTCATATCTAAAATTAGACAACAACTAGAGGTTTATCGTAAGATCACAATCACATATAAAAACACCATGATATATAATGGTTCACTTAATTTCAAACTATGTTCTCTAAGAATAATATAACATTGAGAGCAACGTGAAAGTAATAAAGAGAGATAACAAAGGGCATATAACCTTCTTATGAGTTGGGTTGGAAGTTGGTTATTCACCACAAGATTTCCACTAAGCATTCATAACTGAATGGTTAAAGCGTACAACTCATAATTGGCGAATTCACAGGTTTTATTACTCGCATCCGTTAGAGTGGATTATTTATATTTGAGCTCTACGAGAATAAATTTCCATATATAATTCTTGCAATTAAGGGCCGGGGCGGCACTGGGGGGGGGGGAAGAGGGGGGAGTCTCCTTGGTTTACATATCCCAATAAAATCTATTATTGTGGACCCTCCTCCTTACATTGGGCCAAATGTGACCTATGCAAAGCACAAGCACAAGCACAAGCCCACACACCAACACGTGTAATCACACAAGTTGTAAGCTTATGACTTTATGAGTCTATTTCATGATAATATACATTGTGAACGATTATCCTCTTGTCATGAAGTTTTTCTCTTCTTTTGTTTGATTTGATCAGTTACCCACCTTTATAATAGAAAATTTTTTTTGTGCACAACATTTTCCTAAGTTAAGTTTTTTTTTTGCCACTAAAATACTTATTTTATTAAAAAAGAAAGAAGTCCAAGTGGACACTTACAAACTAAGTGACAACACAAAAAAACAACATAAACTGCAAACTAAAAATAAAAAATAAAACAAAACCATTGAAGATATCCAAACCCTAGACACGAATTCAAACACCAAACAATCATTATGAGGGTAAACCACCAACTTTCAAGACACCAATCAAGATAGATGGCGGAGAAACTACCTAGTCTGTTGGACACATCAGCAAGAGCACCGCATTAGTAATGCGATTCACTTTTATAAGTTAAGTTTTAAGTATATGTATGATTTTGTAAGCATATTCTACACTAATAATGCATAATGAACGAATATCCTCTTGTCATGACGATCAAATTCTCTTGTCCGATTCAATCGATTTCTCAGTTTGTCGGCTAAAGATGCCCACCCTCACTCACAATAGAAAAGTTTTGTTGGTAACTTGGTGCACAACATTCTCAAAAGAACAATAGCAATTCCGCTGACTGATGAAAATAACTTATTCGGCTCGGCTTCCCCAGACAGCCCAAGCGAGGCTAAGCAGCTCCTAAATCATCACATTACCTACTCAATCCATCGAGCAATATTAGAATATTAGGTTAGTAGGTACATAAAAAAATAGCTGTCGAAAAATATCCAACTTTTATCCAGCAATTGACTTCTTCCCAAAACCGTCGAAACACAAAATTGCAAATTCACCCTTCAAAACCAAGAAAATTCCGGAAACACCCACTTCAACAACCCACCACCGCGTCGCTTTGAAGACACCCACTCTGAGTTTCCTTATAAAAGCCTCGCAATCTCTCTCTCGTTCTCTTCAGGTACCCTCTGAGATTTGAGCTATCTCCTTTTGTACCTAAAACAACAAAAAATATAAAAAAAACAAAAATCAATAACAATGGCTCTCACAAGCAGTAGTAGTAGCTCTTTGATTCCCACCAAATCTTCAGCCTTCGTTCAAAGCCAGTCTCGTCAGTCTCTCCTACTCCCTCACCAACAATCCTCTCTGCCCACCAACCCCAGGCCCGTTAAGGGCAGGCTAATCGTCGCCGTCCACGCCGCCGAACCCGCCAAAACCCCACTTGTCTCCGACAAGCCACCGAAGCAACAAAGTGTTCCAAAGACGACGTCGTCTTCTCCGTCGACGGCCCACAATGCGGTTCCGGCGAAATGGAGCTTGGACACGTGGAAATCCAAGAAGGCGCTCCAATTGCCCGAGTACCCGAACCAGGAAGATCTCGACTCGGTGCTTCGGACCCTCGATTCCTTCCCTCCCATCGTATTCGCCGGTGAGGCTAGGAGTCTGGAGGAGCGTCTTTCAGAGGCCGCCATGGGCAACGCGTTTCTTCTTCAAGGTGGGGACTGTGCTGAGAGCTTTAAGGAGTTCAATGCCAACAACATTCGTGACACCTTCAGAATTCTCCTCCAAATGGGTGTCGTTTTGATGTTTGGAGGCCAAATGCCCGTTATCAAGGTCACAATTCTTTCTGGGTTTTTCGTTTTCGCTTGAAATTTTAATACTTTGTGTGAAAGTTTGGTTATTGAAGTGGTTTCTGAATCTGGGTCGTGGTTGTTTTTAGGTGGGAAGAATGGCGGGTCAGTTCGCGAAGCCGCGATCCGACTCGTTTGAGGAGAAGAACGGTGTGAAGCTGCCGAGTTACAGAGGGGACAATGTGAACGGCGACGCGTTCGATTTGAAATCAAGGACTCCGGACCCGCAGAGACTGATAAGAGCTTACTGTCAATCTGCGGCTACTCTCAACCTTCTCAGGGCCTTCGCTACTGGTGGTTATGCTGCTATGCAGAGGGTCACCCAGTGGAACTTGGATTTCACAGAGCACAGCGAGCAGGGTGATAGGTATGTAGGTTCAGTTTTACTGTTTTAGATTGTTGATAATTTCTTGGAACTATCTGGCTGGAACAAGCTTAAGACTTGTTTGTTCCAGTTTTGATATATTTCTGTATTCACGAGATGGTGAATTTATGCTATAAATACCCTCCATCGTAATCATGGTTTTGCTTGTTTATTTGTTTCGATATTTCCAGTATATTCCTTTTTTTATGTGTACATATTTACCTCTTCATATCTTTTTTGCTATGATATATCCTTCAAAGATATGCACAGGCAGAATCTTAGTGCGTGGATGGATAGTGATGGATACTTAATATTCCTTTATTCCATTTGTTTTAATTGATTTTTTTCTTCCAAATAATTCAAATTCACCTTCCTTTTGAGGCTGTAATGAGTGATTGAATTGTTAGCATCATTGGAATATCAAATTGACATGATTTTAAGTGTACCACGCTTTTGATTTTTATTTGGTTAGGTTTGGTAGTAATGTTAAGTAATGACATGTTTTTTCTGATTTTGGAATGGCAGGTATCGGGAACTAGCTCACCGGGTTGATGAGGCCCTTGGGTTCATGACTGCAGCTGGACTCACAGTTGACCATCCTATCATGACAACCACTGAATTCTGGACATCCCATGAATGCTTACTCTTGCCTTATGAGCAGTCACTCACTAGGCTGGATTCAACTTCTGGCCTTTACTATGATTGCTCTGCCCATATGCTTTGGGTTGGTGAGCGTACCAGGCAACTGGATGGTGCCCATATTGAGTTTCTAAGAGGTGTTGCTAATCCCCTTGGAATCAAGGTAATTCTTTTTTCCTACAATGCATATGTCCTTTTCAATCTAATCATCCTTAGTTCTTTTACTGTTTTTTTTTTTTTGGCAAATGTATGCAACCTCATATTCAATTTATTTAGAAATTTTCCTGAGCTCCTTTTCTTTTCTGGTCAGATTACAGAAAAATGCTTCTTTTATTTTTAATGGAAAGTTTTGTGATAAACAAAATTGAATGGGTCGTTTGTCTCGTCTAGCTCTAATTTGACTAATATGTGATTTTGACACCTTTTGTATTTTAATGTGCATGACTTTCTTGTGCTATTTAATTATGGTGGAGGGGACTAATATTGGATCACTCATTGTGGTGCAGGTGAGCGATAAGATGGATCCAAATGAGCTTGTTAAGCTCATTGAGATTTTGAATCCTCAGAATAAACCTGGGAGGATAACTGTGATCACAAGAATGGGAGCTGAGAACATGAGAGTGAAACTTCCTCATCTTATTAGGGCAGTGCGCAGGGCAGGACAGATTGTTACATGGGTCAGTGACCCTATGCACGGAAACACCATAAAGGCTCCCTGTGGTCTCAAAACACGCCCCTTTGATGCCATAAGGGTATAGTACATATCTTCTACCCTTTATTTTTTCAACTGCTTAGGTTAATTGCTCTCAGGTTGTAGGTTTGGGCACAGTGGTTATTCTTTGGTTTTTAAATCACAAGTTGGTAATTTGTTTCTTGATACTGCAGAACATTTAACTGTTTTTAGAACACATGGAAGAATAACACGGAATAAGGAAAGGGGAATACTAAAAAAAAATCAGGCTGTATTAGTGGAAATGATAATAACTATATTTGGAAGTCCCATGCAACTTAATAGACCAAGTAAAAAATGATTTGTAGAAATTTTAGCAGCCATGTGAGCAAAAATTGAACTGATCTTGCTTACACATTGTGTCCATATATGCTTGTTGGCTTCATTTCCTAAGTGCTTATGGTCATGGTACTTTCCATATTTCAAACTTGCTTTCAAGACTACTTGCGATTAGTTTTTTATTTAATGGATCGCTGTCATCAACCAGTGCTTACAATTAGGACAAGGCCAAATTATTGCGCTTTCAGTCCATATTGTTGAACAATTTTAGAAGTTTGTTGAGGTGGGGCAACCAGCTTAAGTGTCCCGTATGGTGGGCATTCTTTAGTTAAAGAAAAGAAATCTTCTTCTTCTTCTAGTAATTGACTTGTATGAAGGCGCAATATTCAGGTGTGGTAGGTGGGATGGAAAGAGGCGGCTTATAAGGGGTGTTAGGTATAACAGTCGAGATAGAAATAATAGAAAAGCATATATAAGCTTGATTGGTGGAATAGAAACAGGGAGAAAAATATTGGCGAACAATTTTAAATGAAAATTCTGGTATGTAAGTGATTGTTTTAAAAACGACTTGGAGCCCATTTTGCATTATAAGGTACTTGTTTTCTTAGAAAAAAAAAACAAACAAAAAATAAAGTATTCATTTTTGTACAAATGCTTAAATGCTTTCCATGAGGCCTTTTTATATTTTATTAATTTGGTTGGTTGGATATTGCTTTACATGAGTTGGATTTGGTGGTTTGGTGGGACCTTGAACACTTATTTAATTGCGTGGATTAGAAATGTTGAAGAAAAGGAGGGATCACCTGTATCCTAACTTTATTACTTCTTATCTGTTCAGGCTGAGGTGAGAGCTTTCTTTGACGTGCATGAGCAAGAAGGAAGCCACCCAGGAGGTGTTCATCTAGAGATGACGGGCCAGAATGTGACCGAATGCATTGGAGGGTCGCGCACTGTGACATTCGATGACCTTAGCTCACGCTACCATACTCACTGTGACCCACGGCTCAATGCCTCGCAATCTCTTGAGCTTGCCTTCATCATCGCCGAGCGCCTTAGGAAAAGAAGGATCAAGTCCCAGCGCCCTGTGGCCTCTTTAGGTCTGTAGAATGGTTTAAGGGTTGAGCATTGTGTTCTTTTATTTATTATTTATTTAAAGGTATTACTATTAGTGGCTGTGTTAAAATGCAATCCTTTTAGCGGTGTGTGTTGTATGTGTATACTGGAAGTGATGGTTTTGAGACTTTGAAATGAAAGAGAAATAAATTGAGACATTGACTGAATTCAAGTAATGCTTAGTATATTTGATGAGTTAATATGTGATGAAAGTTTATTAGTGCCCCTCTGAACTTTGTTTAATATTTATATTAGAGCCTGCTACATAGGTGGACAAGGACAGTTGCTAAGAAGTTCACAAAGTTTATCAAACTGGACACATCATCATATTGTACAGAAACTTTGGTTGTTGAAGGGGAAGGCTGAAAACTAGACACATCATCACGTTGAAGTCCAGTGGGTTTTTTTGGTTGGAAATTGAAATTGATAGGTTTTGTTCTTTATATTTGAAATCGGCCTGGTATTTCCTTAATTTCCTTAATTTGAGGGTAAAGTATAATAGAATCTTTCAATTCTGTACAAGATTCTCAAGAAAGAAAACCATCACGCCATTGTCCTTGCTTTCACCACCACCCAGTCCAGGGGCGGAAGCAAAGGCAAGTATAAGCCTGACCGGGCGTTGGCAACCCCCATTTAGCTCCTTCTAATTTTTTTATATTATTAAAAAATATATGTGATAGTTCTTAGCAAAAAAAACTAATATATATGTGATGGGATAAGATCTATTGTGGACGTTTGCAATTTTTATTTTCACATTTTCTTAACATACAATTTTTACAAATCTCATTCTATATTCTTAAAATAGTATAAAATAAACTGTCGGAAAATACTTAAAAAATCCGTAAAAAAAGCTTTGCCGATTACTTGTTGCAGGGATCGGCTATTATAAAAAATGCAGGACCAATAATTTGTTCAAAAGAATGCCCAAAAAAAATTTGCGAATGTCCGCAATAGATGCGGGTTGAAATTTTATTTGGACAATTGTTTATAAAAAATGCAGGACCAATAATTTGTTCAAAAAAATGCCCAAAAATAGATGCGGGTTGAAATTTTATTTGGACAATTGTCTTCATAGCCCCCCTTCCCCCACCACACAAATTACAGCAGCTGGACCTCCAAATGTTTACTACCTCATATTTTAAAGATCCTTTGTACATTATGATGATTTTTATGAGTACTTAAAAACAAATTAAAATAAAATTACATAGATATACATAAAGGGTTGAGAGCCCTGTTTTTATCATTTGCCTCAAAATCTCAGGAGCAGCCATGGCACCACCACCCCATCATCACTACCGCCTGCATTGTATTTGTATTTAAATTTTGTCATAAGATTTTATATCCTATCTTTTAAGATTATTTCATTTTGAAATTCCTTTATTATCATTGCATAGCTGTTAGTTTGTGAGACAATACACCCTATCCAAAACAAATAACAATTTCTTCTTAAAATCTTGGCAATTCCTGTGAATAGGTCATATTTGTACTGTTTTATTTTGTGTTTGTGTCAAATATTAGTCAATTGTGTTATGATTCATTGATAATCCAACTCTTTTATCAATTATATCAAATTATTGTTAGTCCACATATATTGTTAACTTAAAACTAAAACTAATTACCCTTCCTTTATAAATCTGACCTATGACGAATAGGTTACTCATAAATAAAGAAAACCACTTGATAGTTGATACTAACAAATATTTTTGCACAATGATGCATAATATACATATTAAGATAGAGCCCTTCTAAATGGACCCTTCATTTGCTGGAGCTTTCTTATTAAGCTTTACAAGAAATAGAAAATAAAAAATAATGAGAAATTAGAAAGATTTTGGACTTTTATTTTGTGTGAAATGAGGAATCACTCCTGTAATAAATAAAAAAAAAAAAAGACAGAAAGCAGAAAGAAAGATCGAAAAATAGCGTGAAAATTCCGCGCACACTGTGTCTGTAAGACTGTGACCAAAACACGTCTTACCAAAAAAAAAAAAAACACGTCGACGCGGCAATCCGATTGCAAACGCGCAAAGCCTCTCTCTTTGCATTTGCACAGTCGTCGTCTACCTTCCCTCGTTAACCAAAATCACAAGCACAGCTTCTTCTGCCAAATTCGAATTCACTTCCTTTCGATTCGTATCAATGGAGAATTCTGAAGCCGACGCGCCCGGGCCAAGGGACCGCAGACCAGACGCTCTCGGAGACTTCGTCGTCCTCCCCGATGACCTCATCTGCGACATCTTAGAATACCTCGCTCCTCGCGACGTCGCTCGCCTCGCATGCGTTAGCAGGTTTCTTCAATTTATTCATTTTCCAATTTGTATGTGCTATCTGTGATTTGTTGCTGTTCCTATTTGATTTTCAAGTTAGCATTTTGGTCTCTGATTCAATTGCAGCATAGATTTTAGCTCCACTGATTGGATTTCATTGGGCTTATAGTTGTTTGAGTTGTACACTTGTACATGCTTTTCTCCATTAAAGGTCGAATATTTTTGTCTTACTCATGAAGTTGCTGCTGTTTTGTGTATGCCAGTGTGATGTACATACTATGCAATGAAGAACCACTATGGATGAGTCTAGCCCTTAACAGACTAAATGGTCCACTTCAGTATAAAGGCTCCTGGAAAAAGACATCACTGCATCAGTCTGTCTCTGCCTTAATATTTTGAAATTTCACACCACTTTTACTCATTTTTTAAAGTCATTGTTTTCATTAAAATTGATATGGGAACTGATTTCTTTGTATTTCTGGATGCAGAGAACATCTGTCATATGAATCTGACGAGGCTTGCAGAAAACCACTGCACTTTGATGGTAATGGATCTCATGTCTTTTCAGTGGAAGTTTCCCATTCTGGAGGCTCTTATTTGATGATATTGAAAATTTTCTTTGAGGTTTTTTGGCCCCACAGAAGGTTTTAGTCATTGCCTATCCACTTGCTTGCTGCAGGATTCAACTCATTGTTCTTGTACAGAAGATTATACAGGTGCCATACCACATTGGATGGTTTTTCTTTCGACGATGGGAATGTGGAAAGAAAGAACAACCTCCCGTTGGAAGAGTTTTCTCAAGACTATGATGGGAAGAAACCGGTATAGTAATGATGATTCATTTATTAGTTCATACTTTAGATTGAAGTAACCCAGTGGAAGTGGAATTTTCATTTTCCTTGCATGATTATATGTGGACACGTTGGTCTGTTAAATTAAGATTTTACATTTGAGAAGAAGAATGCTCTTTCTTGGGGCCAGCTTGGATACATCATCTAGGACAAAGATCTGTATCCAGAAATGTGCATTGAGTTTTTTATAGTTTCGTTTGCTACATTCATAAAAAATTTACTTTAAAAAGTGATTACATACAACCATGCTCTCACCTCCACCATCACAAGTTCTAGCATATCCAAACTAGCTGTTTATATTTTCAAAGCAGTTTTTAATTGCAGATGGAACCAACCATTTTAAGTTTTGATTGTAGTTACCAAATTTGCTATTGTTGTCTAGGAGATTAAAACCTGAAGTGTTACCATCTTTGACTTATCCATATGTCAAAATTTGTCCATAAAAGAAGGTCTTGTATTGTAGAGACTTTTGAGTGGCAAATCTCTATTCACTACTAGTATGCAGTTTATGTTGTACATACAGATTGGTGGTTTATGTTGATTGCGGCTGATTTCCCAGGTTTTGCTCACTGGATTAGCTGATTCTTGGCCCGCAAGGCGTACATGGACATTTGACCAATTAGTGCAGAACTATGGAGATATAGCTTTCAAGATGTCTCAAAGGAGTTCTCGCAAAATTTCAATGAAATTCAAGGATTATGTTTCATACTTGAAACTTCAGCATGATGAGGATCCCCTGTATATTTTTGATCACAAGGTGCTCCTATGGTTCTCTGTGTGTGACTTTATATTTACATTATTTTTTATTTTTCTTCTTTTGATGTGTAAAGTAAATCTTCCTTTTGAGCAGTTTGGAGAGGTTGCACCTTGCCTGTTGAAAGATTATAGTGTGCCTCATCTATTTCAAGAGGACTTTTTTGATGTTTTAGACAGAGATAAGCGACCTCCTTTTAGATGGCTCATTATTGGGCCAGGGAGGTCTGGTGCCTCCTGGCATGTTGATCCAGCTCTGACCAGTGCCTGGAATACGCTTTTATGCGGCCGTAAAAGGTAAATTTTGACTTTTTTCTAGAAAGCTCATGTATTTGAGAATCTGATATCATTAATGTAATCCATTCTCCATTAAATATTATACTTGTGTCTAGTTGGGAACTGGGTTTATTAGCACTTGTTGCATGCTATGAAATTGCTATATTTGTTCTACATTTTCATCATCCAGGCTCCTCCAGTACTTTTTCTAATTCATACAATTCTTCTTTTTGCTCCTCTGTAGTCCAGGTTGGGTTTGATTTGTTGAGCTTTTCTTTATTCTTTTTTATCTCCCCAACCCTTCCCCTGTTACTGCTACACACACACACACATACGCATGATGGAGAAATCCTTCCATCATTTGGACAGGTGGATGTCATGCATGCTTTTATGTTCTCCGCAATGTTATAGTTCATGGATAGGTCATGACCTTATGCCTAAAGCATGAAAAAAATGTTAACCAGGCAAGAGTTATCACCATATTCATCTAATGTATTCCATAAGCCATTCAAGTATACATTTTGCTCTTTTGAATATTCCACTGTCCATTATTTCCTTTTTATTAAATTTGCTGAATAATGTTTTTTTTTTTTTTCACCCCCTGTTTGTAATTAAAATAATTGATATCTAGGAGGTAACTCAGCTACTGTATTTGTGTAGGTGGGCCTTGTATCCTCCCGGAAGAGTACCTCTAGGTGTCACAGTACATGTGAACGAAGAAGATGGTGATGTCAATATTGAAACTCCAACTTCGCTGCAGGTATTTTATTCAGATATTCTAATCTTATGTGATTTTTAATATTTTCTGTTGTGTTTTCTAAAGTTGCTGTTATTGGTTCCTTTACTGTGTTTCAGTGGTGGCTAGATTTTTATCCACTTCTTGCTGATGAAGACAAGCCAATAGAGTGTACCCAAATGCCAGGGGAGACAATTTTCGTTCCAAGTGGATGGTGGCACTGTGTCCTAAATCTGGAACCAAGTATTGCTGTTACCCAGAACTTTGTAAATTCCAAAAACTTTGAATTTGTGTGTTTGGATATGGCACCTGGTTATCGTCACAAGGGAGTTTGCCGTGCTGGATTACTTGCACATCATGAATGCAATTTTGAGGATGCCACAAATAATATGCTATATGATAAAGATGATTTTAGTTTATCAGATCTGACTAGGAAAGAGAAAAGAATCAGAACTCTCAAACCTGGAGAAAATCCAAGTGAAAGAACTGGGAATGGTGCCTCTGATGACTGTAATCTACAACCAAGAAGTTACCAGCGTTTTTCTTATGATATAAATTTCCTAGCCATGCTTCTCGATAAAGAGAGAGATCACTACAACTCTCCTTGGAGCTCAGGCAATTGCATAGGGCAACGAGAAATGAGAGAATGGTTATTTAAGCTTTGGGTTGGGAAACCAGGAATGAGAGACTTAATCTGGAAGGTACATATTTGTTGTTAGCCTATTCTTTATGCTTGCCAAGTTTTCTGTTATAGGAATTGAAACAGAGAAGTTACAAGTGATATATATTTAAGATAGCTAGAGTGCTCAATTTATCTTATCTACAATTGATCTAGTTGTCCCTTGAATTTCGTTTCTCTATGGAGAGCTTAATGAGTGACTGGAGTTGACTTGTTGCTCCCCATCAAAGATTCTAATCTGTCTTATTGAACAATCAAACCATAACCTTTCTAGAAGACAACTAATAGAATTTTTTGATCAGTTTATGACATCTAAAGTGGTAGATTCTTTGCCAAGGACATCTACCTTTGACTCTTTGAGCGGTGCCCCCTTTACATTCCTTGACACCCATGTTTGCTTGCGTATTTACAGCTATAGTAAATGATCTTCATATCTACAAAATTTGGCTGTTTTATTGTCTCTTAAGGTTTTTTTTATTTACTACTTTATTTTACAAAGGGTGAAGTTCCAGTTTCTTTTCTTATAATTTTCTCGTATGTTGTAATTATTTGTTACTCTCAATGATAGGGAGCATGTCTTGCACTAAATGCAAGCAAATGGTCCGAATGTCTCGCTGAAGTTTGTGCCTTCCATAATATGCCTTTTCCAGCTGATGATGAGAGGCTTCCTGTTGGCACGGGTAGCAATCCTGTAAGTTAAGCTTATTGTTTCTGAAATATAATGTGGCAATTTTCTATTCAAAAGTGAACATACTGCCCCTAGATTGCTCTCTTTGGTATCTTGACCTCATAATTTTCATGATTAGTTTCTTAGGATAATGATAAGGGTTGGAACTAGGATCAACTCAGCTGTGGGTGGGGGTAACGTATAATTTAGGGGGTAACATATAATTTAAAGCTTCAGCCTTTAAGGATTGGACCCGTCACAACTGGCAAAGTTTCAAATCAAGATCAAACCAAATGACTTCAATTATTATCATTATCAAGATTCAAGACTGACTTATCTCCTTGAAGCAGTCAGTTTTGTAATATAAGATTTCCCCTTGAAAATTATTAGGATGGACAGCTGCGGTGATCATGAGATTTTGATGGATGAAGTTGAGGGTTTTAGTGAGGGAGGACCAAACTTTTCTATTATTATTTTGCTTGATTCATAAGAGACAAAGTTACTTTTTGCATCAGATGTTTAATGGAAGGGCATCACATGAAGATAATATGTTATGATTCTGTCCTGCCTGAGAATGAAGTTTTGTGAAGATTCTCTCCTCATGTCTCTTAATCATTTCCAACAGGTTTATCTCATGACCGACTGTGTAATCAAAATTTTTGTTGAAGATGGGCTGGAAGCCTCACTTTATGGTTTAGGCTCTGAGGTAGTATCTCACTATTTACTTTTTTCTCCTTGCAGCATTTTTGACATGCATTTAATATCTTAGTGCGCATTTACAGCTTGAGTTTTACAGTCTCCTCTGTAAAGTCAACTCCCCTCTGAAAAATCACATACCTGATGTTTTGGCAAGTGGGATCATTTATCTTGAAAATGGAACTCATAGAATTGTACCTTGGGATGGCAACAGAGTTCCTGATGTGATTGCTAAGTGCAATCTTATTCTTGAGAAGTTCAAAGTAGATGCTTGTCCTTTTGGTGTATGGAGGAAGAAACTATTTGAATACAGAAAAGCTGGTATGTCAATATATGAACCTATCAATTCGCCTGAATGCACAGGAATATGGCCATATCTTATAACAAAACGATGCAAAGGGAAAATATATGCAGAGTTGTAAGTAAATTTTGTGTATAAGTTCCTTTCTTAAGTTTAAGTGCTGGTCAAGATTTTACCTTTTAGATATGTTAGTAACATTAGCATAGCTCTTTAATCAGCCTTGATTGTGTTTTGAATTTTTCAGAAGGGATACTGTGTCATTGGAAGACGCGCTGAGCCTAGCTTCCTTTCTGGGAGAGCAGCTTTGTAACCTCCATCTCTTGCCCCATCCACCTCTTTGTATCTCAACTTTCTCAGATATTGAACAGGATGCAGATCTGCCCTTGAATAATGGGGCTGTTCCTGATAAATCAAAAATTCCAGCTGAATGGGATATTTTCATCAGAACTCTAACCAGGATGAAGAAGGATGTATCAAGTCACTTGATTAAATGGTATTTTTATGCCTGTCCCATGAAGGGTTTTACTTTGTTTTAAGTTATCAGAACTTGTTTAATTTATAGTACCTGTTTGCAATTTTAAATTATATACCTAATTTTAGAGTTATAAATTGATCTTCTTACAAAGTTATGATGAGCATATGGACATGAATGTTGTGTTTAATAATGATAGACACAACACACCACAAAGTCAAAAGTCGTAAGTGTGCGTTCTTTCTTGTGATATTTGGGGTGTGTATGTGTAGTTTTTTTCTCTTGTAGAACCGTAGACAATAGCAACTATAATTTTTTACGTATATAAAGCCAAAACTTGGTAGTTGGTGTAGTATTTTAAATTCTTAAAATCCCCTCTGTTGCAACATAGTAAAAAAGTAACTAACAATGTTTCAAAGATTTCTTTGACCAATAATTTTTAAAATATTATAGTAAAATAAAAAACATATTCTAAACTTCTGACTTCCTTTGGAAGTTATCAGATGTCGGGAACTCACAAAATGAGTATTAGAGTACTAGTATTAATGAAAAGGCACCATATTTGTACACAAAAAAAAAAAAAGGTTGACATTTATATAGGTGTCCTCACAAGTGTCAGATTGTAGTGGATACTCAGGTCTTGTCAATTGGTTCTTTTCCCCTGGCATACTATCAGTAGAAGAAGAGTCCCAATGAACTTTAATCATTCAATTGTAGTAGGTCCTGAACCCTTGTATTCATTAGGATGGTCAGTTTACTTTGATGGATGGTCATGAGAAAGATTTACTGGCTGGATGTTTCTCAAATGGTAGGGGTGTTTATATCATAAGATCTTGTCGCTCTTGATGGTGGATATTAACAGCCTTAGCGCATGTTGTGTGAACCAAATTCATTTCACTAGCAGTTGAAAATCCTCAAACAATTATCTTAAATTTCTTATGTAGTGTACCTGACAAACAATTATATACGTGAAAAACGTCTTTATTTCATGTTTGTTCTGGTATCATTATGTGTATTTTTTGTGCATTTGTGTCCCGTATATGCTTGTGATGTTGCAGAACTTGGTTTTTCTTACAACTGATAGGTTTCTGTTGAATCTTCTGTTTTTTGTTGCATTTACTGGTGGTCAAACATATTACGAGTGTGATTTGAGCTCCAATTATAAATTCTTTATGTTCTGAACATGGTATCAAAGTATTAAAGGGACAGCTCTTAATTGTTTCAGTTTCACCTTGTAGGGGAAATCCAGTTCCTAGCACACTAGTAGAGAAAGTTGATCAATACATCTCAGATGATTTTGCCAAGTTGCTTTACATATTTGAGGTTTCTACCACATCCATCCTTTAATAAACATGTCAAGATCTATTTTTGTTAGAAAATTTCTTGCAGATCACTCTCTTTCCAAAACCATAATGTATTAATATTTAAAATCTTAAACATATTTGGTTTCAGGATGACAATGGCAAAAAAAAAGTTGGTAAATCTTGTTCCTGGATACACTCAGATATCATGGATGACAATATTCACATGGAACCTTGTGGTGTTAATTCTAGCTTGATTGGGAAAACCAAAGACACTGATCTGGTAAAGAATGGCTCAGTGAATGGCGATGGTGACAGTGCAGCAAGTAAATCATGGCATCCTAGCCACCTTCTTGATTTCAGTGATCTTTCTATAGGTTGGTGTTTATTTATTCAATTAGTGTTCCATGTGTTGCTATGTACTTGCATTTGTACTTGGATTATGTCTATTTTTTATTATCTTTTGTGGTTAATTTTTTTTAAGTTACAATGTTTGGATTTGTATGTGGTTATTTATTTTAGTTCTCAACTGCATTTTTTCCTATGTGTGGGGATGCGGGATATTTTACCATGTGTATAATGTAATCCTCAATCAGAATTTTTATATGTATCCTTTTCTATGATCTTGATATACAATATTTACACACACACACACACACACACACACACATATAGTTAATATATCTCTTCAATTGGAACGATGTCTTCATAGTGAATCACATTCCCATGTCTCTCACTGGGTTCATATTGGCTTTTTAATAGCAGTTGGCTCATATGTACTCATGATATTGATCTTTTTTTTCTTTTGCAGGTGACCCCATTTATGATTTGATACCCATATACTTGGATGTATTTAGAGGTGATTGCCGTCTCTTTAAGCGGTTTTTAGAAAGCTATAAGCTTCCTTTAGTGAGACAAGAATCACAGCATGAGTCTGTTGAGGGTGGCGATAAGTTTGGACGACTTTCCTACCATGCCATGTAAGTAATGTTCCCCCATATATGGTTGATTCTGCTGTTTTATAAAATTAGTTGTCAATTTATCAGTTAATGTTTCTTTGCAAATTTTGTCATTCTATGGTATTCATGTACTATCTAAACTATGAGAAATTGTGAATTGGGATTGGACTAGTTGGCTGAGGACAAAAGCTATCCCCCATGTTCGAACCCTCCCCCTCCCTTGTAATAAAAATAAATAAATAAATAACTATGAGAAACTAAGGCAAAAGTGGTATGCAGCAGATTTTGGAGGTGTACAATACCTTAGATATAAAGCTAGGTGAAATACCTTAGATGTGCAGTCTTGGAAATGAGCAGTCAAATTTCTCAATTTTATGCTTTATTCTGTAAATCCAATCCGTCTCTTCTGTTCATATCAGTATTTTCAATTTGTCACTGTCGTGGACTTGTAGTCAAGGTTACATTACTGTTTATTGGTGCAAACTGTTGCTCAAAGAATGCTAGTTGTATGATTTGTTTCGGATGGTTTTCATGTCTGTAGGTGCTACTGTATTCTGCATGAAGAGAATGTGTTGGGAGCCATTTTTAGTATCTGGGACGAACTCAAGACGGCGAAATCATGGGAAGAGGTTGAGCAGGTTGTGTGGGGAGAGTTAAACTATTACAAAGGTTTCCCTGTACCATCTTCTACATTTGACTCTTCGGTGGAGCCTAAACCTCCCACAATATTATAGTATTTTTGGGGGGTAGACATCATTCATTCATTGAGACAACGTTAGTGTACCATTGTAATTATTTTTTTGAGGCATTGGCTGTTTCTAAATTATTGTTTATCACAATGTACGGTTAAAAATAATACGATCATGATAGGCAGAAAGCCAATGCACCCCCTTTCTTCCGAGTCGACTAAACATCAAAATAATTCCCTAAGAAAAAAGCATCAAAATTTATTAAATAAATATTTTGTAATGGTTTCATATTCACAAAAAATTCATCATTATGATGTCTTGATTTAATTTATTTTTTCATAAATAATTTTAATTTATCAAAGTTTTGTTGAGAAATTTAATTATAGGTTCTTACCGTCCTTTGTACCGTCTCTTTTCCAAAATCTTTCAACATTTTTTCTATAATAATATCTCTTGTAATCTAAGTGGGGTGGAATATGGATTTTAAAAGGCTTTTATGAAGTTTAAAAGTCATGTGGTATTCAATTAAGTTTTTTTCTATAATAATATCTCTTGTAATCTAAGTGAGTAGTATTGTATATGGATTTTAAAAGGTTTTTAGGGAGTTTAAAAATCATATGGTATTCAATTAAAACTTTTAAAGACTTTAAAAAGATTTGTAAAAATCTATATGTATTCAATTAAGAATGTTAAGAAGTCTATAAAAATCATATGATATTCAATTAAGACTTTTAATAACTTTTAAAAAGTCCATAAAAATCTATGTGTATTAAAAAAGTCATAGACTTTATAGACTTCATTTAATAATAGATTTCTAAAAACTTTGGAAGGCTTTTATATGTATTTCAAAGTCATTATAAATTCGACTTATTTTCTGTGAATTTATAAGGATTTCTATAGACTCTGTAAAACTCTGTGAAACTCTATAAAAATATATAAATTTTGTAAAAGTCCACAACTTGAAAAAAGTCCATAAAAGCCTTTGTAAATCTATATAGACTATACCCCCTGCATCTCT
The DNA here is from genome assembly GCA_003254885.1 of Purshia tridentata. Classification (NCBI taxonomy): domain Eukaryota; kingdom Viridiplantae; phylum Streptophyta; class Magnoliopsida; order Rosales; family Rosaceae; genus Purshia; species Purshia tridentata. The sequence goes on along the minus strand of QANT01005895.1, from coordinate 7,334 downwards.
AATAATATCTCCGGCCAATTGTAATTGATGGATTCTGATACATTAAAACAAAATGATACCAAAATATTTTACAACTTCAACATTTTCCAAATTATATTGTCCCAACAAAATTGTTGGGGATAAACAAGACTACAACTATAACAAAAACTAGCCTTTTCACTTCAGAGGTGAATCATATTAGAGCTAGCTTTTCAAAAACACTGGAAAGTCGGAAGGAAATTTGAACGGACAGGAGCCTTTTCGAAAGCAGTGATTATCATAAAAATTCAGAATAAGAACAGTGTAAGATAAAGTCTTCTAATAATATATAAGAGATCAAGGGCAAGCAGCCAATAATTAATACTTAAAGAAGCTCCAATATTATAATTAAAGGGAAAACTAGTCATATTGAAACATCCAATAAACTCAGCAGCAATAAAGGAAGCGCTCAAACAGTCGTTTTAAGTAGAGTCAAAAAACAGGAAAGCCATATGAAAAATAACACAGTAACATCATCTTTAAACCAAAATTCAACGACTTGAGCATAAATCTATGCTGATGGCTTGGGGCTGGCAGCAGACAGCCGGGACCTTTTCTTGGCCAAGCTCTCACTTCGTCGATCTCTCTGTTCCTTCAATCTTGTGGCAAGAAGTTTCTGGTACTCAGCAGCCTCAGACTTGGCCTTCACAACCCTCTTCTTCTTGTCTGCAATTCTTGCACGCTTCCTTTGCAGGGTCAATGGAGTGACCAATCTCTGAATCTTGGGAGCCTTACTCACCTTCTTCCCTGCAAACAATATCACCAAGCTCATTAAAGAACACAAATATTAGCCAATTTACCATAATAAAATACAGGGTAAGCATATAAATCCAACTCTTTGCAGGTTCACTTCAAATGCCTCACATAAATTTTTTCTATTACTTTAGTTAAAGTGATTAACTATCCAAATAATTTTTTTAATTCATTAGAACATTATTTTCTAGTAATGAGGTTTTGACTAGATTTGTACACCACCAATGCTCCAACTCATGGGCCATGTTTCGCAGCCTTGGAGAGGAAACTTGTCTTTTGGACAAAAGGCTTTCTATATCTAATAGTGAGGTAAGCACCAGTGCAAAATTAAAAATTACCTACCTAGTCATGTTGCTCAATCAAGTAAAGTATACTTCTCATCAGAAATAGAATCAAAGGGATACAAGCTGAAAAGCTAAAGCGTCATTACATGCTCTGCCATTAAATGAGTAAACCAAATGACAACAATTAAGAAACCTTACCTGTCTTGGATGTGAATGATCTACGGTATGTGTTGACATACTTTCTAACATCATCCTCCTTTGAGAGATTGAAGAGCTTGCGGATCTTTGATGCCCTCTTTGGACCTCTCATCCTAGGTTTCTCAGTGTCAGTCAATCCAGGAAGATCACTCTCACCCTTCTTCACAATCACCAAGTTCAAAACAGAAAGGTCAGGGCTGACAATACACCCACGGACAGACTTCCTCCTCCTCTCCCCATTGCGCCTTCCATAACCACGGAAGCAAGGAGTTCCTGGCCAAACATATTCAAATGGTTTGTTAAAATGCAATAAGACAAGCTTTTAGAGACTGTACGCAAACGCAACAAATAATGATATAACACATAAGGGTTTCTCACAACCTCTGTGTAGCAAGAGCCGGACACGACCAGGAGTCAACACTCCCTGTTTCATTGGAAAGCCTTGCTTGTCACATCCTCCCATAATCTTGAAAACATAGCCCTTGAACTCCTGTTTAACAAACAAAAGCCTATCAATAAACCGTGCACAGAAGGATTATGAAAATAACAACGGCAGGTTTTATACCTCTCCAAGGGCATCTCCACTGACTTCCTGTGAGATCCTCTTGTCAAAAAATGCTCGTCTACAGTCCAAACAGGAATAAAAAGTTAACTCTTTGCACATGAAAATGGCTCAAATAAAGTGAAGTATATATGTAACTACTACTTCAAGTATAAGAGCCTATAAATCTTAAGTAAACTATTGCTACAACGAATCTGAAATAAACACCCAATATTCAACAGATGGTTTTAATACAAGAGCTTAATAAAATGATGCTACGAAGTATCTGAGGAAAAAATCAATACTTTAGAAATACCAGGTAAACACAAAGCAATAACATTTCATGACTGAAATTGCATAACATGAAAAGTAATAACATTTCAAGCCAACCCAAATCAAAAAAAATACTCACAGCTTGTGGTCATCGTCGATTTCGAGCTTCTTCTGGCAACCAGTGGTGGGGTTGGCGATGTTGAACTGCAAAATAAATCAAACAAAAGCAGTGTCAGTAAGAGCCAAGGAGACGGAAACAGATACAGAGAGCATTAAAGGATAGAAGGTTGCGGAGGTGAAACCTTCATCTTTGGTCTCAGATGGGAGCAGAGGCGGCTGCGACTGCGAGAGACAATGAAGCGTGAGGAGCTGCCTTCTCGTTAGGGTTTTGAGTGGGTCTGAAAGGACTTTTATATTACGGTTTGGGGGGTTTAATGTGGATGCCGGTCCAGGGTTTTGAATAGAGGCCCATGCTATAACAAATGGATCGACACCCATAAGAGTTGGGCTGACCTTATTTAGAATTTTAAAAGCCTAGTGGGTGATATTCTAAAGGCTTAAATGGATATTTTTCTGAGTCCGTTACATTATATGGTCCGACAATTAAAATTGTTGGTTTAATTGACAGACAGCTGTGTAAGTTGAGCTAAAAGTTAAAATTCAGATCAACCTGGTGCATATATAAATAAATAAATAAAAATCTAATGTATTTGTAAAAATACAACAAATGTATCTGTGAAATAAGTACATTTGCTCGAAAAATCAATGCGTATGCCAAATCAATATGTAAAAATAGAACAAGTACATATGTAAAAATACACAAGTGCATCAGTAAAAAATCTATAAGTAGTCATTTACACCAACTTTTTAAGTTAAGGTCATTTACACCAAGTTTATCTGTAGAAAATAATTTATTTCTTTTTGTTATATTAGAAGAAATCGAACCTTGGACGCTGGATTTAGCCTTAATCCTAACCCAAGTTTATTAGTTGTTATATGTCAATCACGCAATAGCATATCAATAATTGTCGAAGTTCAAGAGAAGCACATAAAAGTGAATTGACTTCAATTGTATCTTAGCGTATGCAATAGCAAAGATAGCATATACAATTTGTAAGGAGTAACACCTTGTTTCTAGATACATGTGTTCGGGGGATCAGCCCTTAATGTGACCTGTTTATTCCCTAAATTTTTCCTTATGTCCTTATTAATTAATGGGTAATTTAATTGATCTCCCTCTTGCTTTTTTTACCTTATTCATAAAAAACTTATTTTTCTAACATTTTTTCGAGTGAAATGTCCATAATACCCATCATATTGAACCTAAATTTGTTTGTCACTAATCACTATAGCATTTTGGTTTGTTTTCTATCTCTCCTTTATCTTTCTCCCCCTTATCTGATCTCTCTCTCTCCCTCCCTCCCTCCCTCCCTGATCAAAGTTTGCAGCAACCACCACCCTCACACCACCGCAGCGAAGAAGAAGAATATATGGTTTTTAATCCACCTCTACTAAATTTGGTTCAATGGAGAATAAGAAAAATATGCAAAATTTGCATATGTGGACATTTTGGTAGAATATTTGGTCAACACAAAGAAGATGGTCGACACATGGTGGATAGTGGGTTTGCAAATGTGGAATTTGTTATGGACAGTGTAGTAGCGTTTCTTGGTACACAGTGCGGTTGACACATGGTAGAATTTGTGATCGATACAAATCGATGTGCCGAATTTATGTAAGTTTTTTGTTATTTGTACCCAAAAAAATATAATAACAATGTAATTACATTTACAATAAAAAGATAACAATAATAATTACAATTTATGTAAAATCCATCAATTTCAATCCCATTTCATTGGGCAATCAAGAATAAATTCCATTCAACCGAATTGAAGCCAATTCCTAAATCAATGATTGTTCATCTAACCACTCAATCTCATTCCACAATAACGAGTAATCCATTCATCCAACAATATTCAATACATGAGAAGCACTCAGACATATGTCAATTATATGCAACAACAGAACACAAAACAAGAAGAAAAAAAGACAAAAAAAATTAATATAACATGTGTAATCTGGAACAAGAACATGGAGAAGTGATGAAATGCCTTTGAGGCATCTTATTAAACAGCTGGGTTGTCGCCCTCGAATAAAAATTTAAAGGGCGGTTGTGGCAAACCTTCAAAGCCTCAATGTCGCTCCTTCATTGTTAAATAGTCACAATGATGCCTGCATGTTGGGTAAGAAATAAAAATGACCCACACTACCATTGATGATTGGTGTTAATTTTTGTTCATAATCTTTTTGTACAAATTGTCACACAACTTCATACGGAAACTTAGAAAAGAAATAACTTGCTGCTTATGCCATGATTTGAGATCATGCTCAACAGCCTAACTAACCCATTTACCTAAAAGATTGAGAGAAGCAGTAAACAAACATAGAATTAAAAACCTTTACAAACCCCAATTTTGCCTACTGATTGGGGCCTAAAAGAGCCAAGAGAAAAGCCCTGTAATGTCCAGAGGTCTCTGAATGAACTGCATCATTCAATGTTTTCCCATACTTTTTTCTGTACTCTGCCTTTATAAACTGCATATCAATCTCAGCCCTTGACACAACAACCCTCAAAAGTGTACTATCATCTGTACCCAAACCCTTCATTGCCTTGTGCAAGACCTTTGCAAAATACCTCCCAGGATGCTCAGCACATTGCAAAATGGTCAAAAGGGCATGCTCAAAATTCCCAGACGTCTCCTTTTTCACAGCCTTTTTCAGTGAACTCCCATACATGCTATGGTAAGCAGAGCTCACAGCATTCAAGTGTGCACTGCTCCTCTCACTGAAAATGTGTATGAATGTCTTTTCATCAGTCCCCAATCTCTTCTCCCCAGCCTTAAACAAAGCCTTGGCATCTCTCTCCACCATCCCTCTATCAATTTCAAAACCTTCATACCTTGGTGTCCCAACATAGGCAAGCAGCAACTTTTTGTGATCCCCAGATGCATGAAACTCAATTTCATGCTCAAGGTAAACCCCAAACACAGCGAAATAGATTTGCTTGAACTGCATAATCTGGGTTGGAGTTCTTGAACATATTACCTCAGTAGCAGCTTTGAGATCCACAACAAGACCATCTCCACCCAAAGCCTGTTTAACCAGGGTGGCATCCCGGGTTGCCGGGTCATGGATCCAGAGCAAAACCGCTTTCTTCACATTCCCACTGAGCTCTGAGGACACCCTCTTGTTGAGGTCCTCATGGTACATGGTTTTGTACTCTTGTTTGATATAAGCACGCTGTGTGAAGTCTCTGTGGCCCAAAATGTTGATGACAGCTGCAGTGTCGCAACCAAACCCTTTGAAGGCGCGGTGGAGCTGGATAGCATCATCGCGAGGTGAGGTTAGCACCGGTGGTATAATCACAGAAGCCATAATCTTTTGTGCAACTCTAATAGAAGTTAGAACCCAAGAACAAATTGTAAGCAAGTATGGAATTGAAAAACGTAGAGACTAAAAAACATGCTCCAAGCCAAAGAAAAAGGGAGATAAAACAGTTGAAAATTACAAAGAAGAAGAGTTATAGAGGAATGAATTAGGAACTATTTTAAGCAGAAAACAAAAGGTTCCCACAAAATCAAGGATAATATACTTTATTTTACTTTACCAGCTCCACTGATCGTGACCCTTTTTTTAACTATGTGGACCAGTTTCTTGACGTAGTGATAAATACAGACACACCAACTTTGTTAGATATTTCAATGAGCCTTCAATTCAATCATGTTTTTGAGCAGATGACATTCCCTTCAGTCTACAGAGTAGGGCCACATCAACTTATTGGGGTGGGTGCATAATGCTATACGTTGTTGGGTTATGTCAGTATTAAATTGTATGTAGCACTTTTTCTTTGACACGTCTTTTCGTTTTTCAGTTGCGTAAGAAAGCTCCTATTTTTGGACCAAAGAAAACTCCTATTTCAGCAATGGAGGAAGGACCCCATAACACGTTTTGGTTGCCCGTTTTTGTGTAAAGTTCAATACGGGTACGTTCCTTTTACGCGTTATGCATAGTTTGTTTAAATGTTAATTTTTGTAGAAATAGTATTATTTCTTTTTTTTTTGACCAAAAAATAGTATTATTTCTTATTTGAATAATTCCAATAAAAAAGAAAGAGTTCAGAAACTTCTCAATTTGAAACTGTCGGCTGCTAATAATAATATAACTCGTATGTGGGTTCTCTTTTACAGATATAGCCATATAGGTTGCCCACTTTTCTTTTTAGAAAGCTAATCCTGACTGTTGGTTTTCAAAAACAATGATCGGTTCGCCAACTATATATTAGGTTTAGTAGTATTTCTCTTCAATTTGTTTGAAATGTCCCAAATTCGAATTTACTGAAAGAAACGAAAATCAGTTCTAGAAATATACTTGTGTCTAAATAGCGTCCATACACATTGTAAAAATAAGCAAAATCATATGTAAATAATCAAGAACGGATTTAGGTCGATTACCTAGTGAAAAGAACCCGAATGGACGTTACCACCTCAATGTTCGGCAAATAGTCCGGCAACCTCTGCGCACGAGTCCTAGTCTCTGTGCACTTTCTTGTGTCTCTTAAGTGAGGGATCGGCTATAAAAGTGAAGCCCTAAGGTTCCACAATCCCAAGCTCCAAGGCGATGGTGAATTTACTAAGGAGAGCTACTGGAGAGAGAACGCACAAATTGGATTCCTAAGGTCTGAGACTTCCCACGTATAGCGTGTTCAAGAGGAGTGATCGGATGAGATTTGATATTCAAGCTTTTAACTTCATCCTTATCTCTTAGAGATATAAGTGTGGGCGGATAATTATTTGTTAATTAACGGAAAATTGTAACACACATCAACGCAAATTAGAGTGCACCACTATGACCATTAACCAGTTTGGAATTGCTGTGTAGTAAGAAAAAGTTGTTGTAGTTGTATGGTGAAAAAAAAGTTGCTTTGAGCTAAAAAAGTTAAATGTTTGGTAAACTATGTTTTTAAAAGTGCTGTGAATCTTAAAAGCAGCAGTATAATGTTTGCTAAATTTTGATGTAAAAGTGTTATGATTATGTATAATAACCAAAATAGACATAGTGCTAAAAATGTATTTTAATTTTTTGTTTGGTAAAATAAGAATTCTTTCACTTGATTTTTTTACTTTTAATTATGATTTTTTTTACTTTTATTCAAGGACTTAAATTTCGGTTCTGTGGAAATTTCGACGGAAATTTCGAGAAATTTTAAA
>QANT01005894.1:0-22791 GCA_003254885.1 Purshia tridentata | reverse complement strand
AGAATTTTCATTACACATGGTTAATTGATCGATCCATATTAATAAGCAAATTAAGAGAGTAATCAATGCTTACCTACCTCTGCAATAACATCTCCATCAGCGTCTGCTATTCTAAATCCTCCAGTACTACTCTTTCTTGTAGCCCAGTTTCTCTCTCCACATGAAGCCCCAATTTGGAAACTTAATTTTTACTAAATAATCCACATTTTTTCAGGTCCTAACTTTAATTAGACTTCTAGGTCATGCTCCAGTGGTATCGTTCATGTGAATTCTGGATCGTAACCTTTATTAGACTATGAAACTACTCCCATCAATAAGTGAAAATAGCAAAATATATAAATATGTGGATAGATCAGAGCATGGACAAGATACATAGTTAAATAACAATTAAAAAGCCATTTGAAGTTGGAATAACATATGAAGAAGGATATGTGCACAACATGTAAATGAGAGAAAGATACAATGACAAGAGAAGGTGCCACCGAAGGGTCAACAGAATTATATATGGCAAGCTTGGGAAAGACGTGATTCACTAACTGCTTCTGGTAGCTTTTCTATTCACAATGAAGAAGGCAAAGAAAAAGAAAACTTCCATTAAAACCAAAAGAAGGAAAATCTACACTACAAAATAGGTAAGTGAAATATGTGATGAGTAATGGCGACCTAATCGAAGTGGATGGTGGCTGGATCTGGAAGCTCGTCTGGAGAGAGTGGCGTTCTCGGCGAGTGTGGAGGAGGAAGATGCCATAGAAGTCTGATTGGTATGTGAGGTAGAGAGGAAAGTAGATGGAGTGAGATGGAGAAAACGGGGAATTGGACCGGCAATGTATAAGCTGGGCCTCCTGCAAAATAAAAAAAGGGGCATGGATTTTAAAAGTAGAGAATGTCTAAGAATGGGTTTTATAATCAATTACTTTACATTACACTACCGTCGCCTTTGGGGTTGACTTTCATATATGAGCGCTCTATGTCTTTGTTGCATTCTTGAAGTTCAATTTGAACCCTAGTGAAGTTTGTCATCTTCAATTGCTTATAAAGAAAGTAAACCTTAGGGAGAGTTGGGTTTGGAGGTAGAAGATAACATAAAAATGTATTAATAAAGCTCCTTATCTCTGTCATTCTCTCGTATTGATGCTTTACTTGCCCTTTGAGAGAGAGTGAGAGAAATGGATATCTAATCCACTAATTTGTCAAATAAGGAAAGAATTTAATAGAATAATATGGTAAAAAATTTCTGTCATGGGATTATTTTCTTGTAGTTATTGTGGATCTTTTAGTATATAAGTTTCAAGTTGTGCTAAAAAATAAAAAAAACTTATGTTGATGAATCCCTTCTTTAGCTTAAGAGAAACACATCAACATAAGTTGAATATATATATTTTCAAGGACGATTAAGATTAGTGCTATATACGAGTAAGTAGATTGTAGCATGGGTGTGAGTGCTATATTTACCAAATCGAATTTAGCCCTACGTACACAACAACGAGAAGAAAAAACCAAATTCAGCTATTACATAATTGAAAAAAACTCTTAACATGGGTTTGAGTGCATGCCAAGAATCTAATAGTAAAGACCAAATTACACTTTTGATCCCTGTAGTTTACATCATCGTATGTCACTTTAGTCCTCACAATTTGAATTTTGGCAGTTTTGGTCCCATGGTTTAATTTAGCTTACAATAGGGTCCAAATTGCCAACCCGTGATTGTTATAGACAAAAAAGTGACGTGGCAGTCATGTATTTTTATTTTAATTAGACATTTCAATTTTATTTATTTTTAATTGTTTGTTCTTAATTGTGGGTGGGAAGAACATTATGAGGGGTACCTAATGGATTTGGGCCGCAAGCCAAGTCATACGGTCCATGTCTCATGGTTGGCCGTCGACCCACCTTTGATGAGCCCAATAGATAAACTCTTAGAGGGGAGGTCGGGCCTAATAAGGTCCAAGCTCAACTTTAATATTAGGTGGTCGAACCATGGTCAACAATTAAAACTGAACCAAACCCTAGATCTTTGAAAGGCACAAGCCATGCCAAGTTTATTAGTGACGTGACAATGTCATGTTTGCATGCGAAGGTTTGAAAAAAGAAGGGCTTCTAGATCCACATGTTGTGGGCGGCCTTTACTTTAAAACAAGCCCCCAACTATAACTTCACTTATATTAGATTTAGATCTTTGAGATTTTGACGGTGACACGATTAATGGATATATTATGTTGTGGCTTAATTAAAATATTGATATCGGAAATCGAGGGATGACCATTATTTTTTAGGAATAATTAGAAATAGGTCCAATTTTGAAAGGTCATTCGGACTAAAACCTTATAGAAATTTAAATTAAGACTTAAATCCAATTTTTTACATTGAGGTCCAAACAATAGACTTTTTTAAATTTTGACTCATATTATCTCTTAAAATTAAGATAATTAATATGAATTAATTTTAAAAATTATGAAAGATAATATCTGTTCAGACATTTTTAATTAAAACATTCGAGATTATCTAGTTTCCTATTTTTTAATTTGAAATAATAAATGATAATATCCGTTTATATTATATAATAAAAAATATATTAAACTCATAAAAAATAATCAAACAAGTAAAGAAATATATATAGGTACATTTCAATTGTACCAATATCTGAGTTGGTGTGTGTGTGTATATATATATATATTCGAGCTACTTCGTTTCTTGAGTTTTGAGGGTAAATCTCATCTTTTCACCACATCCCCTCCTAGGGTATAGAATGGGTTTGAAAGAGGCGTTATGTTAGGGTTTAGTTTTAGGATTTTGGGCGGAGCCCAAAATCCTGGAGCTAAACCATAATATAAAAGCCGACAAACCGGAGCTGATCGATTGATTGGTACAATTGAAGTATTTACAAATCAGAGTTAATCATTCGTTTGACACAGTTAAATTCCATAATTAATTATATGATAATATAATAATATTAACCCCATTAATAGAAAATTACAAATAAATCAATAAAACATTTCTAAATTACAAATAGGTCAATGCATAATTTCATATCCTATAATAGTCAATGATATATTTTAAGAAATTACATTTTAATAAATGGCCCACCCAATACCTAATTTCTTTTAAAATAATAATTTTGTTAATATACTTTTTTGCCCTTCTATTACTTTTTTAGAAAATTGCTTGAATATGAATAAACAAAATATGATCACATAATTTAACACAAAATTATAAATAAATTTAGTAAGTGTCATGTGTCAGCTTGTGGTTATTATTGACCTCTTTGTAATTTTTATAATTATGAGACACTGATGATGTCACTAATATGTAAGCAAAATGGCAAAAAACGTAAATACACTTATGTTTTAAGTCTAGTTGTTACTTTTTATTTTTATTTTATTACATTTTAGTCAGTACAATGCATTGACCATTATTTTATTGATTTTTATGTAATTAACTCTTTTTTATACCATCTTATGTGTCATTATTGTACATGTATGAATGCCATATAGATTACCACGTAAAATAATATAAAATTATGGTATACAAATATGGTAAGTGTAGCATTGTTGTTTTAGAAACTATAATCAATTTGCTGAAGTTGTTACTCTTTATTTTTATTTTATTACATTTTTGTCAGTACAATGCATTGACCATTATAGAATTAGAAATTATTTTATTGATTTTTATGTAATTAACTCTTTTTTATACCATCTTATGTATCATTATTGTACATGTATGAATGCCATATAGATTGTCACGTAAAATAGTATAAAATTATGGTATACAAATATGGTAAGTGTAGCATTGTTGTTTTAGAAACTATAATAAATTTGCTGGATTTACTTTGAATTGTAGTGACCTTTATCCATGACAAGATGAGATTCTTTCTTAATTGGACCCTATTGACCATTACACTATTTAGTTTCAAATAATTATGCTTTAGCTATAAAAAAAGAAATTTAAAATTCTTTCTAAGTGTATATCAGTAAATGTGTCGATGGAGTAGAGTCCATTTTAATTTAATTGAGTGTAAGCCTCAAAAGTCTACTGCTTTAAAATTCCAAGGAGGCAAACTTTCTGTGATGACTTATGAGTGATGATCAACAAAGCCTGTCGTGGGTCTATAAGTCTATATACAGATAATGGCTTACATAAAAGTGAAGCACACATATACTTTCTCCTCCTATCAACGACCTAATTAACTGACTGTTAGCTATAGAAACTGTGTTTTTTTTTTGGCCTTATAGAAAGAAATTTTTTTAAGTATGCTAAATGGTAACGTTTGGTTTCATGATACTTTTCTATACAAACAATCTCAGTAAATTATAGATACATTGTTCAATATAGGACTATAAATCGGCTTCATAAAGTTTTGAGTTCGATATAAAAATATATTGTATTTTGATATACTCGACTCATAAAGTTCGTGAGCTGTTCGTATATTTTTATGAGACAACTCGAGTTTTATTTGAAATCAACTAATTGATAAAGTTTGTGATAATAGTTAAATTTTTTGAACTTGAAGTCGAGTCAAAATATTGGAGTTCATTTAACAAACGAGCCGTTTGAGTTAACTATAAACTAAAACTAGTTCCACAAATAAGCTAAGCCCGAACTTGAGCTTGGAAAACAAAAAACGAGCCGAGCTTATGTTTGAAAAATATCATTCTAGCCAAGTTTGACCACTTTTAGTATTCGGCTCTACTCGACCCAATTAAACCCCTAGTTCAATATGTAGATGTTGTATTGTTTGGTGTAGGGCTAGGTCGGTTCAACAAAAAAATTTAGAACTGCCCCAAAATCGATACTACTGATACTGGAGAAACCAGAATTGAGTTGAATTAGAATCAAGACAACGATAACCAGATTGAACTGAAAATATCGATTTCAATCTCGGTTCTTATAATCCAGAACTGTTGGTTTATCGAATCGAATCGAATATATAAAAATTAATATTCAGATTTGTATATTTATACACATTTAACATTTTAGATAATAAAATTAATATTAACCTAGCTATATTTTAGCTAATAAAATATATTTTATATATCAATTGAACCATATATTAGATAATAAAATATATTTCATAAATATTTCAATTGAATCATATATTTATTTTATTAAAAAGTTAAATGATATATTCTTAATATCTTATACCTTATTTCAATTGAAACGTACTAATAATTTTTTTTGTTAAAACACACAAAAAGGTTTAGAATTTAGAGTATGGGATATAGGCTATAGGGTTTAGAATTTGGTATATGAAAATTCTATGTTTTATATAAATTATAAAACATATGTAATATATCAACACTCCAAACCCCAAACCCCAAACCCCAAACCCCAATACCTTATTTCAAATTAAACTAATAATTTTTTATTAAAACTAGGGGTGGACATCTCATTCTGCAATACTATTCCATTCTGATTCCATATTATTCCGTGTCAAGTTTCATACCAAAAAATGATACTGACCCTTATACCATATCGAAACCATACCGTACCGATTTTAAATGGTATGGATTATTCCATTCTGATTCCATATTATTTCGTGTCAAGTTTCATACCAAAAAATGATACCGATCCTTATACCATACCGAAACCATACCGTACCGATTTTAAATGGTATGGAAATGGTTTTACTTTTTAATACCGACCAATACCATACCATACCGAACATTAATTAAATTTAAATTTAAATATTTTAATTAACATTTCTATATAAAAACTAAAAAAACGCTATATTAATTAAAACATATGTAATAAAAATAAAAAACTCCAAACCCGAAAGTTCAAACTCGAATTTAAACCTCAAAATACCCTAAACCCTAAGCTCCAAAGTCCAAACCCCAAAAATACCCTAATCTTGAACTCCAATTCAAACTCGAATTTAAACCTCAAAATACCCTATACCCTAAACCCTAAGCTCCAAAGTCCAAACCCCAAACCAAACCCCAAAAATACCCTAATCTTGAACTCCAAAGTCCAAACCCCAAACCAAACCCCAAAAATACCCTAATCTTGAACTCCAAAGTCCCAAACCCCAAACCAAACCCTAAAATACCCTAAACCATTAACTCCAGAGTCCCAAACCCCAAACCAAACCATTTGGGTATTCTATTTTGGTATTTTGCTGCAGCCTATTATGAATTTATTAGAATTTGCGCATTCTGTTTGTTAAGTTTGAATTTGAATTATATATGAACTTCTATTTTAAATGTTAAATGTTGTTTTGGGCTTTTGGCTAAAAAACGCAGGTGGTTAAATGTTGTTTTGAATGAAAAAACATTTTGAATGTTTTGGTTTTGGCAAAAAAATAAAAATAAAAAATAGCTTAAAAGATTGACATTATGCCATACCATACCATTTCATACTAAATCTGTAGAACATCGGTATGATATGTTAAAAATGTCCATACCATACCATACCATACCATTTATAAATTGCTGGTATGGGATAGGTATGAGGTTCATACTATTCCATACCATACCATGCCCACCCCTAGTTAAAACACACAAAAGAGTTTAGGGTATGAGATAATAAGATTATAAGGTAAGGATAGTAAGATGATACAATCATATAAGCACAACATACAAGGTATAGGATTTAAATATCACTATATAACATTTAGGGTATATATATTAGGGTAATAAGATTTAAGGTATTTTTAATTAAATTTAAAAAGAAATAATATAAATTTAGAATCATGTATTTTTATAATTATAGTTTGATATCAAATTGGTACAAAATTGGCTTAAAATGGTACAAAATAGCCCAAAGTGCTACAAATTAAATGGCCCAAAATGGCAAAAAATGTCTTTAAAAAATTCCAAAATGTGGCTCAATTTATGTTCGATAAAAGCCCAATCCAAGCTAGACCGAATTGGTTTTTCGGTACAATTGGAATTCAGTTTACCGGATTTCGATTTCGGTTTCTGTTATAACTAACCGAGAGAGTTCGGTTTAGTACTCGGTTTACTATTTTCGGTTCGGTTCTCTAGCCCTACTTTGTAGTGGGCCTTTGAGCTCTAGTCTATATCTGTTACTCTTTTAATTTTAGTGCATTACTATTTACCCCCAAAAAAAAAAAAACACAGAAAACACAAATATTCTCTAAATCAAGATAGGAAAAGAGCTAATTCGCGATGTGATGCATCTGCTAGCACTTGAAATTCCATCATCAGCATTAGAGTACCGGATTCATATCCTGAGTTTTTGGAACTAATTAATGTTTGTAGACAGAATTTGAAAGGATAGCCCACCTTCCTTCCCATATGTCTTCCTTATCCAAGCAAGCTCATATATATATATATATCAATGATATTACTGCTATTCTCAACATGAAACCACTAAAATCTATAAACCTTGTCGGCCGCTACAGAAACCAAGATGAAACCACACCAGATATTGGCTTTTCTATCTTGCTGGAATTCGGCTCTCAATATACTGAGTCACATCCCCACTCTAGCTGGTCTGACATGTCTGCTTTATGATGGTAGTATTGAATCCCAAGGTTGGCTTGGTTGTTGAATAGTTTGGTAATTAACTCTGCATTTCAACCTTTGGTTCTCTTGATTTTGGTTGTCATGTCACTCAATCTCTCTAGATTTTGAGACTGGCCGGGCCGATATTTTGCAAGATTCTTGTGGAGAAATTGTGATTAGTTTCAGTGGTCCAATAAGATTATTACAATTAATTTAAAAAATTTGTGTTAATATAATTACTCACCAATAAGATACTAACACATAATTTGATAAAAGGATATGATGAACACATTTAGTGAGTCTGATATTATTAATTCAGACTACAGTTGGTCACCAAACAAGTATTTTCAATTTCAACATTGTTTAAACTTGTAAAAATGAAAGTAGTTTTTGTGGCAGAGCAAACGTCGTACACAATGAAGAGACATGATTTGGCTAGGGGAGAGATTTTTGTTATTATAAGGAAACTGACAGGTCCAAGTGCATTGAGGTTGACAAGGGAATTTTTTGGAAGGGTAGGAAAACACTTCTGTAAAGAGGTCTGTGGATGCATCGATTACAAGAAGAAGATTGTTCAACTAAGGGACCATAAGTTTTACTCCTCTAGGCTGCTTGTGCCTAGAGAATAGTTAGAGTAAACATTGTCTGAATAAGTTTAAGAAACAAAAAAGAAATCAAGAATTGAATAAATGTAAATTGTCTGAATTGAATAAATGTTGAATTGTAAATGACTTGTAAGAAGAATGATGCCTTTCAAGGAGCAAATTCAATATGGAAAATGATTTTGTGCCTCAAAATGAGGTGCCTTAAAATTGCCTCAATGAGATGAAATTTTTATTTTATAATTGTGATTATCCATTTTATATTTNGATTATCCATTTCATATTTTAATTGCCATATTAGTATTTTTAATGACATAATTACCCTTTTAATTAGAAAACATATAAAAATTTGAAAAACATATAAAAAAATTTAAAAACATATAGAAAAATTTAAAAACCATATAGAAAAATTTAAAAGGCATACAGAAAATTTAAAAACATACAAAAATATATATATAGAAAAAATTTTAAAATCATATAGAAAAATTTAAAAACCATATAGAAAAATTAAAAAGGCATATAGAAAATTTAAAAACGTACAAAAAAAAATATATAGAAAAAATTTAAAAATACCAAAAAAATTAAAAAATCTAAAAAAATACAGAAAAATTAATAGACATTTCAGAAATTTCATCAATCAATTCAATCCATACAGAAAGATAAAAGGTATAATTAATGTTTGGCAAAGCCTTAAAGATCAAAGTTGATAATTTTCATTCAAGAGCTTCTATAGACTATGCACAAGATTAATTAACCCTTTTGTCCTTGGAATATCACTCCATTTTTGTGCAAAGTTGTTCTAATGATTGATCATTGTAGGTTCGTTACGAAATTGATTGAGTCCCAATTTTAAAATCTTAAAAATTTTAGGAAGCACGAACACTGACACAAATATGGGGACATGACCCGATACAATATGCTGATGAACATTCAAAATGACTAGGATATGACATGGTTCCGACACGACTTCGATGCGTCGATTTTAAATATTATATAGCACATTACTTTAAAATTTTGATTGGACCCTGAGTTTTTAAATAACAAATTAATTAAGCCCTGTCGTGTCTTCATCTTGTGTCCCAGTGTGTCCTCACCTTGTTGGAAAGTCAAATTTGGGAGAAATTCAACAGACACATCTATGTGCGTATCAGACACGTATCAAAAAAGTGTCTGAGTGTCTGACGAATGTCACACTCCACCCCCTAGGAGTGTCTGTGCTTCTTAGCCTAAAATCTACTATGTCATCTCTCATCTCATATGTGATTTAGAAGAATTTTATTCAACTCATTCATTAAGATATGTTAATAGCATGAGTAATGAATTTTCTTATCACCTAGCTTGTTGCAATCTTTCACTTCTTGTCATAGGCTCAATTGATCTCTTTACTAAAATCATGTTATTTTCTTTATTCATATATTTTCAATTGTATGTTGGCATATTTCTATCATCATTTTTTTTTTAAACATGTATTTAGGGAGAATTTTAGCACCAATTGGAGAACCTTCATCCATTATATCCAAATCATCTAACTCATTAATATCTTCTTCTTGGGAGATATTTTCTTCATCCATTATCACTAGGTGAGATACTATATATAAAATGAAAAATTTAAGATAAAAAACTCAATTTCACCTAGAATCATAATAAATTATTAAATTCCTAATGAATGATGTGCAATTTGTCAAGAAGCTAAGAGGGCTGCTACAAGTAGCTAAGATGTACATTTTACGTTAAAAATGATTTTTCTTTCGAGAGGACTAGTTGTCTATGTTGAGGATCAAATTGTGGCTCTGTGTGACCAGTCTTGTTTTGATAGGACCGGTCACAATTGCATTCGGGGGAGTTTGGTGTACTGTGGGACTGGTCATGTTGTGATAGGACTAGTCATAAGTGCATCTTGCAGATTTGGTCTTCTTGCGGGACCAGTCATCTCACAACATGACCAGTCACACTTGCATTTGGGCAAATTGTTCCTACTGCGAGACCGGTCCTGTGTCTGTCAGGATCGGTCCTTTGCGGTAATTTTCAACGTTGAAAAAAGAAAAAGAAAACAAAAAAAGCCTAAACTCTGCAATTTCTTAAGTAGCTAAGACCTAAAGGCTGCTACTAGTTTCTTCAACCATTCATGGAGTGATGAAATCATAGTTTTATACCAATTAACTAACCTGGAGTATGGAAATTGTTAAACCTTTTTTTCTTTCTATGTTTTCTATGAGATTTCTGTATATTTTTCAATATTTCTGTATATTGTGTTTAGGTTTGTTTTTAATTTAATCGTATTGTTTGTAATTTAATATAAAATTAATTAAAAGGGTACATATGTCTTTAAAATTTCTGACATGGAAATTCCATGTCACTGAGGCCATTTTGAGGCATTTGATTTTGAGGCCCCCTAGCGCTCCCCATTAAATATTTTCATATATTAATATAGATAGTATTGTTTCAAGTTAAACTATGAAAACATATTCACCTTATTAGTTTCAAATGTAGCTTTTTATTAGTTGTTACAAAATAATCGAAAATATACCAAAATTAAGGAAAACTAAAAAAATTAAATATATCGGTAATCAGTTCGTAGTACTTTAACTTTTTACCGCATTGGATGAGATCAAACTCATGAGCTATCATAAAAAAATTGTCTTTCTCTTGATGAAAGCTTCTCTCTCTAGAAATGAGATTTTCCCGCGCTTCTTTGCATTTTGCACCTCTTCCTTTTTTCTTTGTGTTTCTGTTTGATTAACCTTTTCCTCCTTACTAAGCTATGATTATGAGTTTCTTTCTATGATCAAATTGCTATGAGATCTGTTCTCTCTTTTGGCTCAATTACGTCACTTATGTATGCTTACATCTGGTTATTTACTTCTAATTGTATTGATTTGGTTTAGTGTGCTAGAGGTTTTTTGTTACTATTTGGCTTGGCTTTGGCATTGGTGTTTGGCTAGTAAGTTTGGAGGATTTTTGGGTTACGACTTAGTGTTTTTGGTGATTTTTGGTGCTTGGTAGTATTGTTTTTTTAGTTTTAATGGCTGGAGTTGAGAACCTGTGACGGGTCTCTGATTCTACAATTAACTTGGCTACAAGCTATTATTGCTGAAAAGGTTCCAAATAAAGGGACTGTGATTAATATTTTGCTTAAAGCTTAGGGGAGTTATGGTGATGTTAAGATGGTGGGGATTAAGGACAAGTTATTCTCCATTACTTGTGTGACAAAGGCTATTGCTAAGAGGATTTTGAATGGTGGTCCTTGGTTAGTCAAGGGTTATTGTATGAGTATCATTAGATGGCCTGATCATCTTGCAATTGGGGATTTGTGTTTCTCTGAAGTTCATTTTTGGATTCAGGTTACTAATTTGCCTAGAGGTTTGGTGACTAAAAATGTGGCATGAAAATTTGGTGATAGAGTTGGATCCGTTTTAGAAGTGGAGGACCCTAAGCTTTATCCCAGGGGTCTCCTAAGGCTTAGAGTGTTAGTGGATGTGACTAAGCCTTTGGTGAGTGATATGTGGATTCCTGATGGGGAGCATGAGTTTAAGTATGAAAGGTTGTCTGATTTTTGCTACAATTGTGGCAAATTAGGTCATTGTCATCCTGAATGTGAGGTTGAGGTGTTTCTGGATGATTGTGGGAAGATGAGGTTTAATGACAAATTAAGGACTACTACCTCTCCTAACTTGAACCTTCTATTTAAAAATAAAAAGGAGAAGAGGAAGGGGCTTTGGTGCAGTCTTAGCCCTTCAAAGGGTATTGAAAAGACTCTTATGGTAGATAATTTTCTTGACTTGGGTTTTGAACTTACTGTTATTTGAAGTAAGGGTTCTAGTGGTGATTCCTCAACGTATATTGATTGTCAGAATTCTTCTCATGAGGATGTGATGCATAGCAAGGTTCTGAGCTCTCAGTCTCAGTTGGTTATTCATGATATTATTCAATTTGATGGTTTTGTGATTGTGCATTAGCCCTAAGACTCTATGATCACAACTACAAAGTCTATTCGTGTTGAGTCTCATGCTTAGGTATCCGGGGGTGAGCAACATTTTGGGGAGAGATCTGGTAATGACATTGTTGTTAGTGGTTTCCATTATGGACCTGTGAGTATAGAGGAATTGGCTATAGATCATGCTTTTATTGATTTTTCTTAATGTCTTGATGGTGACTTGAAGTTTGGCTTACCAATTAACTTTATGATTTCAGAGAATGTTAATCCAGATGTGCAGCTTGTATTTTGGGGTTTAAAAGGAGTAGGGAGGATTTTGCTTGGTTTTTTCATTTGAAGAAGCTTCAGATGGATAATGATGTTCTTATGGTGACTACTCCTCCTGTTCTTCAACTTTCATTGCCTTTGTCCACTCAACTTGTAAGAAGAAGGGGGACCTAAAAAGCTTATGGGTAGTGTGAAACACGGGACTTTGAGATCCTTGGATGATGGGAAATTAGTTTGTGTTCCTGTGCAATGTGTTGAAGATGTTGTTGATTCTAATATAAATGGTTGTGGTGGCTAGCTAAAATTAGCCCCCAATCATTTTGAGATCATTAGTTGGAACTGTCAGGGAGTGAAGGCTGACTTGATAGTTAAAAATCTCAAGAGCTTGAGGAAGAAATATAGCCCCTATCTAGTTTTCTTAATGGAAACTGAGAATTGTTCTACAAAATTGGAGGAATTAAGGAAGTCAATGTTGTTTGACCGAAGTTTTTATGTGGATCCAATTGGTTTTTCTTGTGGGCTTGCCTTATGGTAGAGGAATGAAATTGAGGAGAATGAGATTAGTTCCTCTAAAAATGTTATTAATAGTCAGATTTAAGATAAGAAAAATTGCGATGCCTTGAGAGCCTCTTGTATTTAGGGTCCTCCAACTGATGGTGAGTAGCCAAGGTTTTGGGATAGTTTTACTGATTATGGTAGAAGTGTGAAGGATGAGTGGTTGTGCTTTGGGGATTTGAATGTACTGGCCTGGAATTCTGGAAAGAAGGGTGGAAATTTCTTGTCAACAAGGGAGCTCAGTTATATACGGAGTTTTTTGAGGGATGCCAATATGATGGACTAGGGGTTTAATGGCCTTAAGTATACATGGTTCAACATTAGGGATGATGTTTGGATTAAGGAAAGGCTAGATATAGCTCTTGCTAATCCGTTTTGGCATCATTCTTATCCTAAGGTACAAGTTTTTAATATCCCTTGTTTTGGGGTCAGATCATTCTCCTCTCCTCATTGATGTGGATTTTGATGAGATCAAGTCTCCTCATGCCTTTCATTTTAAAGCTAAATGGTTGGTTAGTAAGGACTATAGTAAGATTGTAGATTAGTCTTGAAGTCCTATTATTATTAAAGCTAGTGCTAAATGATGAGAACTGAATCTTGTGGTTTGTGCTAATAATTTGACAAAATAAAGTAAGAAAACCTTTTATAACAATAAGGGTCAAATTGCTATGTTGATGAAAGACCTTTGTGATGAGCACAATAAGCCTTGTGAGGATATGAGTAGGGCTAAATTTGTTGATATTTCTCAATAGATTAAAGAGTTATGGGAATGAGAAGGAATTTATTGGAAGCAAAAAGCAAGAGTTGATTGGTTGACTTGTGGGGAAAAAAATACAAAATTTTCCACTTAATCAGAGAAGACAATTCAACAAGTTGTTATATGTGAAAGATAAGAATGGTATTTGGCTGGAGTCTAAAGAGGAAATTCATAATGGTTTCAAAAGTTACTTTAAGAAACTTTTCACTTCTGATAGTCCTAGGGATTGGTCTAAAGCTTTGAGCAGTGTTAAACCAGTGGTTACTCATGATATGAATGATCATCTCTTAGCCCTTGTCACTTTGGAAGGGATTAAACTAGCTGCTTTAAAAGCTCTAGGTCTTGATGGATTTTCTGGTATGTTTTATCATAAACATTGGAATATTGTGCAACAAGTGATTAATAGAACAGCTGTGGATTTTTTTCATGGGCGGTTTTATGCTTCAATCTCATAATCAGACAAGGGTGGTGGTCATTCATAGAGTGTCTTCACTTGAGAAGTTTACATAATTTAGATCTATTAGTTGTTGTAACTTCTCCTATAAGATACTCCCTAAGGTGTTGGCTAATCGTTTGAGGGTTTTTCTACTAAAAATCATTTGTCCTTTTCAAAGTGCTTATGTAGTTAAAAGGTAGATCCAAGACAATATTATCATAGTTCAAGAGGTTTTTCATCACCTTAGGCTTAAGAAATCTGGTGTTGAAGGGAAATTAAACATGAAAGCAGATATGAATAAGGCCTATGATATAGTGGAATGAGATTTCCTGGAAGCAACTATGTTAAAGATGGGTTTTGATGCACATTGGGTCCGGTTGATTATGGAGTGTGTTATTACTATGTCTTTATTTATTTGCATTAATGGAAAGTTTGGATCCTTCTTCACTCCCTCTGAAGGCCTTAGGCAAGGAGACTCTCTATCCCCTTATCTGTTTCTTATTGTGAGTGATGTGCTATCTTTAATGATCCAGGATGCTATTAATACTGGTTGTTTGAAGTGTATCTGATTAAGTAGAGGTGGTCCTATTCTATATCATTTACTCTTTGCTAATGATTTCTCTTTTTTCTCAAGGCTACAAATGCTAATTGCTTAGTTATGAAGTAATTGTTGGAGGATTATGGCTTAGCCTCAGGTCAAAGGGTGAATTATGCAAAATCCACTCTTTACTTTAGTCCAATACTAATGTGAATATTATTCAAGATATTTGTGTTACTCTAAATATGAGGGAGGTTAGCAATCCTGGTAGATATTTGAGATTACTTACTATTTGGGGGAGATCTAGGAAAGCAGCCCTTGCTTATGTTAAAGATCCTGTTGGTAAGAAAGTTAAGGGATGGAAGTAATTCTTTTTGTCTCAGGGAAGGAGGTGCTTAGCAAAGCTGTGGCTTCTGCTATTCCCATTTATCCCATGGCCATTTTCAAATTCCTTGAGGTAGTGTGTAATGATTTGAATGCTTTGATCTCTAACTTCTGGTGGGGTCAGAAAGAGGAGGAGACTGGCTTAATTAGGATTAGGGGTGGGCATGAACCAGCCCAACCAAATTAACCACCCATTTTCGGTAAGTTTTGGTGGTTCAAGTTGGGTCCACGTTATCTCGGGTGAGCCCGCTACAAGTAACCTGCCAACCTGAAGTTAAATGGGCGGAGATAGATTGGGCTCTCCACCGCCCATTGCAACCTAGCTCGCCCATATACAAATATTAATAATTTTATTTATATATACATACTAAATAAAGACCTTGGAGTAGCAAATTATGTAAAGAGTGTGTGCTATTTTTATAGAAGAAATAAATGGGTCACTTTCACTCTTTGGGCGATGTGGGATTATTTCATACCTTTTATTTGTTCTCTTATCCCACATTGAAAATAAGAGAAAGTTAACTCTCTCATTTCTCTTATAAATGACTAACTTGCTTTCATTTTGCACATAACCACACTTGAATTTTTCATAACTCGTGGATTGGGCCTTTTCATATGTGCCAAAGTTAAAATTTTTGTCTTGAGTTCTAATTGGGTAACCTAATTAAGTCGTCAACCCATTAACTTGAAACCAACAAATCGATTATTAATTGGGTGGTTTGAGTCTGAATTTTTCTAACTCGATTATATGGGCCTACAAGTAGGTTAGGCCTCAACTTGGCTCAACCCACCTAGTGCCCAGCCCTAATTGGGATAAATTGGAAATGTCTAAGAAAGATGATGGTCTTGGCTTTAGGAACTTGGAGGATTATAATCTTGCTCTTCTTGCAAAACAAACTTGGAAACCAGTTCATGAACCTTATTCTTTGTGGGTCAGAGTGCTAAAAGAGATTTATTTTCCTAATAGTGATTTTTAGCACTAAGAAGGGTGGCAAAGCCACATGGGCTTGGTCTAGTCTGTTAGAAGGTAGGAAGGTTTTGGCTTCAAGTTTTGTTTTTTTTTTGGTAAATCTCAAATGGTGAATCAATGGATATTTGGGGGGATACTTGGATTTCAGGTGAGTCTTCCCCTTTGCTAAATAGTGATGTGCATGATGCTTCTGATTTGCCTTGGTCTGTTTCTGAGATTATTGATTCAGAATCTTGGACTTGGGATTTAGTTGTTGTTGAATTCTATGTTGATCATAATGTGAGAGAAAACATTGAGGAGATTCAACTTGGTCCTAAGAGTTATGGTGACAGATTAATTTGGTCATTAACCAAGTCTAGATTGTTTTCTGTAAAGACTAGTTATCATTGGCAACACTCTTTACGACTTATTACTAATTGTGTTTCATCTCACTCATCTCATCAAGTGGATTCTAGGTTATGGAAAGTGGTTTGGAAGTCAAAGGCTCCCAAAGATTCAGCATTTTTTGTGGAAGGTGTTAAGAAATGTTATGGCATCTAAAGCTAATTTGTTTAAGAAGAAAGTGATCTTAAGCTCTTTATGTCCAATCTATGGGTGTACTTCTAAAATAGTGGAACATATGTTGCTTCTTTGTCCTTGGGTGGAGGTAGTTTGGGTTGAATGCTTGCGTGTCTTAATGAATAAAACTGTTGCGACACATCTCGATTCATGGTTACTTTCGGTTTTGGATAATTGGAAGACTTGTGTAGGTTTTCTCATGACTTGGGATTAATGTTGATGGCTTATGGTTTAAAGATTCTAAAGATGTAGGTATTGATGTAGTGGTCAGAGATAGGACTTGTAAGTTGATTAATGGTTCTGCTGTGAGTTGTAAAGCATATTCTATGGATTTGGTTGAGGTTTTGGCTGTTAAGGAGGGTCTTATTTGTGCCAAGCAACTTGGTTTTGTTGAGGTGTAGATTGAGTTAGATTAGAAAACTGTTATTGATACTCTTAAGAAATCTTCTACTTGTATTCCTAGGCAAATTGCTCCAATTGTGTAGGAAATTTGGATCTTGGTATTGGTTTTTCCTCCATTAAGTTTTCCTGGATTCCTAGGAAAGATACTCACACAGTTGCCTTGCTTGTTGTCCAAAGGTTGTGTCCAATGGATTGGGTGGTTTCACCCCCAACCTTTCTTCTTGGTGTACTGTTGTTTGATGGCCTTCCTTTAGATAATTTTCTTTGGGCAGTTGCTTATGTTAGGATAGTTGTTTACTTATTAGTTATTAGTTGGTTTTGCTGTTTATTGCTTACTCTCCTTTTGGGGTTTTCAATAGAATGTTTTAAGATGCCAAAAAAAAAAAAAAACATTCATGAGCTATCCTAATTTTTTCCACACCAATTGAGGTAATCTTAGTTGTGAATTTCTATAAGGATTCTATGAGTGAATACTAAATGGTTTCACACACCCATATATCACTTGGTAAATTTGCTCTTGGGATGTCAAAGAACTTTTGTTATTAGCATTCCATTTGTTCTAATTGATAAGTTGTTACTATGGCCTTTGTTTTTTTCTTTTGGTAGGTGGGAGGGCCAAAGACATAGGGAAACAAAGCAAACTAGTTAAAAATAAAACTACCTCAAGAGGGGCCTATAGAATTTTCAAAAATAGTCAAAGCACACAAAAAAGGGAAATGGATAAAAAATTGCAGCCTTGGGTCAAGAGAATGACCAAAAGAAGAAAGACCATTAGCAACATGTTACTGTGACCTTTGCTTCTGTTGACCGAGAAAACAAAAAAAGGAGCCTTGCGTGTGAGGCTCAAGATTATATTTTAGTAGTTGTTGATTAATACAGAGGAAGACTACAATGCCAGATACATAATTGGTAATGACATGTAGAATATATACCAAAGATTGTAGAAATTGAGTATTAGATAACTTTATTAAACGTGTAAACACATATTTATATAGCCTAAACTTAGTATATACAAGCAATAGAATGCTTGGTGTATGTAAAAAAATACAATGAGCAAGCAACCTATGTTAGTTTAGCATAATGAACATGCATTCAAAATAGATTGTATGCATAAAAACACATATCTAAACTTGTTGAAGCCATCGCACAGAGAAGAAGGAAAAAAAAACACCAAGTGCACTACCTCACTTGCAGTTGCCTTACACAATGACCAGATGGGGTGGCATAGAACTTCTTGTTATTTTAACTTAGCTGTGTGAGGGAGGGACCTAATGTATATATACTAACATGCTCACTAGTACTCCTTGCCCATCAAGAAATACCAAAAAGACCTTATGTCATTAGACTAGAATATCATGTCTGTTTTAATTAAGAATTCCTTTACTCATAGGATTATCTTATTGCATATTAATCCTATTCACACAAGGCTAGCCTTAAATGAATTCCTGAACAAGACTTAGTCTTAGAATTCTCAAATGACTAGGAGACCAATTCTGCAGATGTATAAACATCTTACAATCTCCCAATTGGTCAAATACTCATTTCAAACTTAGTTTTGTTCACTTGATGGCCTGTGAAATTCATTAAGACAATTCTTTTCAAATCTCTATCAAGTGTGAATATCTTGCATAGAGCTATCAAGGCAAATGAATAATATGCCATTCAAAGAATTTATAGCTACATATGCGAGCACACACATTCACATGAAGTACCAGCAAGACATAAAAATTATCAAAAATTTACTGCACTTGTGGTGCATTTAATATGCAATAAACATTGAGGCCTCATTTGTTTTACAGGACTATCTTGGCATGGACTAACTACAGGGACTGGCATGGACTAAGCTAACTAAGAAGTGCTTTAATGTTTGGTGTAGTGCAAGACTAAAACAATAAAAATCAAAATTTGTCAAAAAAAAGCCTAAAATCTAATTCCACATCAGAAACAAAACCCATCTTGCAATTTTCTTGGGCAATTCGTTTAGATCCACAAACCCATAAACAAAACCACAAGCTTTGGAATTTCCGTTCACAAAATTGAGCATTTCTTGCATTTTTTCCAAATGGGTCTCATCAGAGAATTTGTCTTGGGATAAACATTTGACCTTCTTGGAGTGAAAGGCACTGGTGGAGGACTCGGTGACCATACAGGGAGGATTCTTGTCGATGAAATCTTGGGCTTGTTTAGGTAGTGAAAGCATCTCAGACGAGTGTCTTTCCTGTTATTGAATTGCACACGGAGAATCACATCGTGGTGGATTTTCTTGACAACCAAACAGGGAATAGGAAAGTGGGTGCAAGAGAGTGACTAACCTGAAGGACTGTTGGTAAGAGTGTTGGAGTTGAAGCTCCTAGGATTCGCAACAATTGAAGGCTTTGTAAATGGGTTCCCACTAAAGCTTTTATGCATAGGATTGACAACTTTTGAATTTCTGGAGTGCGAGGAAGAAGGATTATTTTGAGGTGATGGATTTGTGCTAAACCCCTTTCTCTTCGATTTGAGGTGGTGTAGAAAGTGAGGCAGTAGGAGAAAGAGGAAGACCAGAAAGGACAAGCCAAGAAGGTTCTTAACTAAACCCCTACTTTTTGATGGGTTTCACTAAGCCCACCTAAGGAGCTCATTTATGTTAGACAAGATTCGCTAATACTTGGTTTTTTTAAGCCCAAGCTCATCAAACATGGGCTTAAGGTTTTAAGTAAGCCAATCCCTGTTAATAAGGTGAAACAAACATGGCCTAATGGCCCTTTTTAATGAAATTTTTAAAAATTTCCCATTTGCTCGAGAACAAAGGTATGACTATTTGGTGATATTTCATTCAACTCAGATAATGCTAGCAACTTTCAGCAAAATTTTGAAACTGTAATTATCACTAGTCATCTTTAATTACAAAACAACAAAACATAAAATGAAAACCTTAATCTTTAATCAATTGAAATGTAGTCTTATAAGAAAACACACAATGACATAGACCTTTAATACTTAAGCATCAAAACTAGCTAGCAAACCCATGCTGGTGACATGTCTTTGAAAAACTGCATTAGGCAATCCTTTGTTTAGAGGGTCTACAATCATGGAGTTAGTGTCAAGGTGTACCAACTACAATTCTTTCCTCTTGATCTTTTCTCTAACTAGCAAATATTTAGTTTCCAAATGCTTAGTGGCATGTGACCTCCTGTTGTTTCTGACAAAAAAGACAGCTCCATTATTGTCACACCATAGTTTAACTAGTCTATGAATTGAATCTACTATCTGCAGACTTAGAATGAAATTTCTAAGCCACATAGCTTGGAATGTCACCTCATAACAAGCCACATATTCAGCTTGCATTGTTGATGGAGCAATGATGGGTTGCTTAACACTTTTCCATGACACTACTCCTCCTCCAAGCATGAAAACATAACCTGAAGTAGATTTAAAGGAGGCTACACATCCTGCACGGCCTGCATCTGCAAACCCTTCCAATTTCAAATTTATTTGATCTTTTATATGTGAGCTTAAAATTTTTTGGTCCTTTGTAAGTACATCACAACTTTCTTTCCTACTACCCAATGAGCATTGCCTAGGTTGGATTGAAATCTGCCTAAGACACTTAAAGAGAATGCAATGTTTGGTCTGGTTCACACTTAAGCATACATCAAACTGCCCACCAGTGAGGCATATGGTTTGGTATTCATGTCAGCCTTTTCTTGCTCAGTTTTAGGTGCTTGATTTTTGCTTAACTTATCCCTTTCTTGAGACAAGTCGAGCATTCCTCTTTTCCTATCTTGAGTAATCTCTATCCCATGAACATAAGAGGCTTCTCCCATGTCAGTCATTTCAAAACTACTTGATAGAAAGGTTTTTGTGTCATACAACAGAGTCAGATTTGTGCTTGCCAATAGAATGTCATCGACATATAGATACACATTCATCCATTGGATTCTCCAGAAAATCATGTGATCTTACAACCTCATCAAATTTTAGATACCACTGCCTAGAGGCTTGCTTAAGACCATATATGGATTTATTAAGCTTACAGACTAGACTCTCTTTCCCCTCCTATATAAATCCCTCAAGTTGCTTCATGTAGATGTTTTCAATGAGCTCACCATGTAAGAATGCCATTTTGACATCCATTTGATGCAAATACATGTCAAAATGAGCTACTAGAGCCATTATGACCCTGAAACTGTCCTTTGCTGAAACACGTGAGAAAGTCTCATTGTAGTCCGCACCTTCTTGCTAAGTGAAACCCTTAGCCACTAACCTTGCCTTGTATCGATCCACATTCCCTTGTGAATCCGTCTTGATTTTGTAAACCCATTTGCATCCTACTACATTACACCCTTCTGGCAGCACAACTAACTCCCATACTTGGTTCTTTTCCACAGAGTCCAATTCAGATTTCATGGCTGCAAGCCAACTTTCATTCTTTTCACTAAGCATAGCCTACTTGAAGTTTGTAGGATCATCTAAACTATATAGTTCATGTTTAGACTCTTGAACATAAACAATAAAATCATTTGGAAATGCTGATCTTGAGTTCTTTGGGATCTTCTAATGGCAACTGGTTCATGTAAATTTTTTTCTTGCTGAAGATTATGTAAAACATCCGCGTTGTCTTCAATAATCTCATTTTGGACTTCGTTTGGTGCGTGGTTTTGCAGAGGCAAATGTGGTGTAATTTTGTCTATTGGAGCAACATCTTCAGTTGCATTAAAACTTGGAATCATAACTAAAATCTGTAGATCAGTCCTATTATCTTCCACTTCTTCAAAATCATAAGGCTCTCTTCCTACCTCATCATTTAAATCCTCAAAAAACATAGCCCTTCCAGTCTCTCCAAACCTAGTTACTTTATTAGGACAATAAAATCTATAGTCTTTGGTGCCTTCTGGATAGCGTACAAGGAAACAACTGGTAGTTTTAGGGTTTAGCTTCTTTTTTGCAAGGTTGTACAGCCTTGCCTTAGCTTTGCATCCTCATACCCTTATGTGGTTAAGGCTTGGCATCCTTTTGAACCATAATTCAAAACGAGTCCCTTCGACACTATTGCTTGGCACACTATTAAGCATGTAATTAGCTGTTTTAACTGCTTTTCCCCATAGAAAATCACGTAGGTCTGGATTACACATCACTACCTCACTTGCAGCTGCCTTATACAATGACCAGATACAATGGCACAAAACTCCTTGTTATTTGAACTTAGCTACATGAGGGAGGGACCCAATGTATATATACTGACATGCTTATTAGTACTCCTGCACGATACTTCGACTCGGCACTAGAGCACGACACTGTGGGTTGTTTAGAGGAACTTAAAAGATATGATGTTGAGGTATATGAAAATGAGAAACCCATACATGGACCATCATGTATCTCGGCAACAAGCCCAATCAGCATCCGAGTAGTCAGGTAGAGTTAAAAGACTAGATGTCGAATGGAATGTAATGCCTAGAAAAAGAAAGCTTTGGTGTACCTTAATATCCTCTTAGCTGCAATGAGATATGAGGCATATTGTTTAGACATAAATTGAGCCACATGATTAACCGCGAACACATTATCTGGCCTAGTCATAGTGAGATACTATAAGGAACCCACAAAGTGGCGAAACTTAGTCGGATTGGCTAACGGAAAGCCATCTTTATTAGAGAGATGTGGCTTGGAGGCAATAAGAGTGGTGCATGGTCTAGACTCAATCATATTCGTGCACTTCAACAAATCAAGAGCATATTTGGTTTGGGCGAGATGCAAACCAGACGAGGAATGAAGAACCTCAAGACAGAAAAAAATGAAGCATTGCCAAATCCTTGATTTCAAACTCCTTGGCAAGAACGAAAATGAAGGAGGACATAACTGCACTAAGTTACCGGTGAGCATAATATCATCCATATAAAGCAGTAAAATAAGAAATTGAAAGTTGCTCACAGAAGTAAAGAGCTT
>QANT01005893.1:0-19123 GCA_003254885.1 Purshia tridentata | reverse complement strand
AGTTTTCTCTAGATATTAACAATTAATTATATATTAATTGTAAACTTCGTGCGTGGTTGATGTGGAAGGTAAATTTTATTATCAAAGTAAAATATTTAAGTCACTGCTAATTAGCTTCAAGTGTCAAAGCCAAAATCAGGCAGATATCGCATGGCTAACTTTGCAGATTGATGACTAAAATGACCCATCAACACTCAATTAAGATGGCTAAATTGGCTTGGAGAAGCCTGTTAATTACAGCTCTAATCTAGTGGCATGGGGTGGGTTGAAGTGTGAAGGTATGTTTCAGGTTGTATCAGTTCTATTGTAACAAAAAATTCAATTGGAAAGACTCACTAAAATATAAGTAAATTAATAAAAAATGGTTTTTTATGTTTCTATATATGTTGACCTATATTAATTAGATTGATTTTTTGCTCAACCAAAAATAAATAAATAAATTTTTGTTTATTGAAGGAATTGAAATTCAAAATGCTGCTGATCATGCGAGTTTTTCTAAGGCTGTAAAATATATATAATAGTTTATTAATTAATGTTTTGTCTAACTTTGACCACTTCCAAGGATTATTATTAAGCACCTAAGCATCTTTTAAATTTGTTTAAGAGCAAGTGCTCCTATGGAACCTAATGACATGCAAATTTGTCGTCACATGGATTAAAATATTCACAACTTTCATTGATTATCTCAACAACGACAAAATCATCGACCAATCAAAACGCGTCTACGGACACAAGAAAAGTAATTAACAGTCCCCTAATGTCTCATCAAGTCCGGGGTCCCCACCATGTTGTGCTAATTGTAAATTATAATATTAATATGCAACCTAATCTTCTTCTTCTTCCCACATGAAATACATAATAATGTTGTGGAATTGTCAATTAGATCATATCATACTTGGAAGGCAATTAGATGATGGCTGGCTCCACCTAACTTTTTTGCGCATTTTAAGCAAGTCCAAGGTTTTATTTTTTCTTAAACCAATCCTGGTTAAGCTTTGTACTTTCAATATGATCACTCGCGCGTGAACAATCGTGGTGATTGTAAACCATTCATTGTTGTGAGAATCATGGTGGAATTTAAATCAATAAGAAATTACTAATCACCTATATATATATATATATATCTGAGTACTCATTCCACATTAATTATATAAATACCCCCGTTAGTGATACTAAAGTGTCGAGTAAAAGTTTATGTATCTATTGACACTGACATTTTAAACTTGCTCTATATATGTCCATGTGGGTTGTCTTGTCGTGCCCCTTAGTATATATAAAAGGGAACTGCTTCTAAGACATTTTACCTAACACTTTCACTACCCCACGTCCCAACCCTTAAGAAAAATTCAAGGAAGATCATTCATAGTAGTACAAACCTGAAATTAATGGTTAACGTACAAACAGCTTAGTGGGGTTAATTGAACTTCAAGAACAAAATATATATATCTAACACTAACTATATATTGGGCCTTTTCACTTAATATTTAATGATCTAGAATAGATGTTTAATATGGTATCAGATATGTCAAATGTAGTCAATGATTATTTGGTCTCGTGGGTAGCATCTAATTTTCTTTATTGAAGTAAATTTTGAGTTTAAATCTTATGAATGACAGTTGATTAATAATAAATTAAAAAATTATGTCAAATGTAGATCATTTTATCACATGTAAGAACTCTCACTAAGAAATAATGACTAGTTGTGCAGGTATAAATCACCCAAAAAAGGAATTATATATGTGAGGGAAAGTGTTGAGCGGTAGTCATAGTCCTACAATAATTGAGCTAAGTGTGTAATAAAGCTAGCTATATATATATATGCACATTACCTAATTGCTTAGTATAATGAATAATTAATAACATACTTTAATAATCAACTAGACTTTCGGTTAGACTTTATATTATAAGTGCTAGCTGCATGATTTTAAATTAAGAATAAATAAATAAATAGAAATTTAGGATTAAATACCAAGTTTTGAAATTTGGTATTTAAAGTCAATTAACCTATAAATAAATTGGATGTTTATCCAATATCTTATGAGATTGACAAAATTTTGATCTTGTAGAAGGAACTACAATATTAACATATCTAGTTCCATAATGAAACAGGAGTACAAATTAATATTGCTTCATGATCATAAAGTTTAATTAATTATATCACCAAGTAGTTAATATTTCTTATAATGAAAAAGACAACTGACATATCAAATATCTGATACACATTAATGTGTATGATCTATTATATCTATATCTATATATATATATATATATATCTAGTGCTAAAATAACCACTTTTCTAATCCTTTTATCTACTGATCAATAACAAGAGTTGATATGATGGAAAACCCTCAACTGCGGGAAGATTCTTTGAGCAATCATTTATGGAGGAGCACAACCCTAATTTAATTATATTCATTATTAGTATGTATTTTATAATCAAAATTTGGAGACTAAAGGCTTAAATTAGATCATCTTGCTGCAAAGTAATATTTTTTTTTGGGTTCGATCTCCTATATATCTTAGTTGCCGGCAATATAAGAGATATTAAACAAGGAAAGTAACTACGGCCTCATTATTGATTGATTTCATGAAATGACAAGGTCAATGATTTTATATAAAAACCTGGCTTGAGGATTCTCCAAATTTAAAAGTATTTTCTCTTTTAAATTCTACATGCACTTGAAATTTTATGGTCAATTACTAGAATAATTATTTTATACCAGTTTTGTCGTCCTCAAGATATGTTTTGTGGGTAAGTGTTTAATATATGACAATGGAAGATGTAAACTCATTTAATAATTGCTACCTACATACATCTCAAGTGTTTGAAAAAGATTGATATATAATAAGTGGCAGAAACAACATGTTCTTATTTTCAGGCATTAGGCATATATATAAGCTGGAATTTACATATACGCAATTCCTTTGCGTGTCCCTTGCCCTGTTAACCCATCATGCCTAGAAAGCTTTTCTTATCAAACAGTTCATATTGATAGATTATCAATCTAGATTAGTCATTAGATTGATTTGAGAAATACTAATTCATTTTTTTTTTTTCAAACGATACACTCTTACAAACCTAAATCACTCATATATACTAACCAAAAAATATAAGTAAACGATTTTAAAGTCTATTTTACAGTTCTTAATAATAAATCAACTCACTTAATATTTTAAAATGTCAAAAAGGTGCACTAAATAAGAATAAATCCACTTTTTAAAAAGAGATGCTCAAATTGACCAAAAAAAATGCTAAGTGAACATGAGGTGTTTTACGGTATCGATAGTCATTGTTTGATGGGAACTTTGGAATGTTTGACAGAACTTTGTACCATCGAACATGACAAGGGTTGATGTACGACTCAATAAGGGTATTTTTTTGTGTTTTATAAACTTTTGACATGTTTATATAAGAAAAAAGACACAAGGTATATCTCTATAAATATCATATTTTGTTTTTTTTTTTAAATAGTTGTTGTTGCACAATGAGAATAGACATTGTTTAGCAGTGACTATATTGTAAAATATCATAAGCAAGTATACCTTTTAGCCGTTGCAACTGAAAAAACGAAAACAACACTAAAGCACCATATTTTTATTTTAAATTTATGAAACCAATTTTTATCTTTTTGACTATTTTTGAAAAGTTGTTAAAAGTTCTATGTGTAGTTATCTTTTTTACCAATAAGGAGAAAGAACTATGTATAAGTTATAAACTTATAAATGAAGGCATGGGGATTTCTGGCTTTTGTTTGTTCTCTACTTCTCTTGGTTTCTCCTCTTACCGTCGAGTAGGATCGAACGAGTGGAGGAGCTGCCTGGGGTTTGGCTGTTGGGAGACCTTTGGGCTTGGGCTTGGTTTTCGTCCTTTTTGTTGGGCCTTTTGGGCTTGTTTAAAAAAAGTAAAAAAGAAGAAGGCGTGGGTATGACTGATGACGATGAGTGCATGGTTGTGTGAAAATAATGTTGTATATTTACAATTAATCTTGTGGTCTTCTCAAAAAGGGGAAAAAATTAGGGGTAAAACATTTATCTCCCAACCATCTCCACCACCCAACACCCCCCGCGCGGGGGAAAAAATATAAGAATAAATTATCATAGGCTATATTTTACTTATTGTTTTTAATATGTAATACCTTTATTAGTAAAGTATAATAATTAGGTTAGTTTATTAATAATCATGCTACTTCTCTTCTCTTAGTTCTAGCCCGGTTCTGACTTTTGAAAGGCTTAAGACGAAAATTTGAAATGAATTCATGATTTTAATTGTACAAACAAAATTACAAACTCTTGCAAACTTAAATTCTATTTAAAAATAATACATTAATAACTTTAAAAAAGATATGCAGTTCACGTACAATTTTATAATACTGTATTCAAGAAAGTAAGATATTGAATAAAAAAAGAGTAAAATATGTGATAATAGGAGAGAGAAAAGACAATCCAATAGAGAAAGAAACTGAAAGCGAGAAGATGATTTAGAGAACACCAAAAAGTAAAGGGAGAAGATGAGGAACGAGGAAGTATAAAACGTTCTTTGGAAAACAACAACAAAATCGACTTTGACTTGACAAAAAAGAAAATGGGCCTTTTAAAAGTAGCAAACATTAGGCCAGTTATACAGAAGCTATTATAGTTTTTCTTGGTTAAAAAAAAAGGGTGATTTATAAGCCGGTTCAATTTTGTCTCCTCTTTTAGATTAATACATTAATACTTTTTTATTTTTGACTAAAGTCCAAAAATATTATCCAAATATTTTTAATTTAAAAAATATGTAATATTATCCTAAAATTAATGATATGTAAATCTTAATATTATTATAATATTATTATAATTGTATATTACTTTAATATTATAATATTATGTTATATATCCTAATTAATATTATCATATTATCCTATAATTAATTATAGGATTTAACTATACCAAACGAACGATTGATTCTGATTTGTAAATACATTTCAATTGTACCAATCAATTGATCGGCTATGGTTTGTTGGCTTTTATGTTATGGTTTAGCTCCAGGATTTTGGCCTTCGCCCAAAATCCCAGAGCTAAACCCTAACATAACGTCTCTATCGAACACATTCTGTACCATAGAAGGGAATGAGATGAAAAGATGGGATTTACCCTCAAAACTTAGGAAATGAAGTAGCTCGAATATATATATATACCAACCCAAATATTGGTACAATTGAAATGTACATATATATTTTTTTATTTTTTCTCTTACTTGTTTGATTATTTTTTATGAGTTAATATATTTTTTATTATATAATAAAAACAGATATTATCATTTATTATTTCAAATTAAAAAATATAAAACTAGATAATCTTGAATGTTTTAATTAAATATGTCTGAACAGATATTATCTTTCATTTTTTAAATTAATTCATATTGATTATCTTAATTTTAAGAGATAATCTGAGTCAAAATTTTAAAAAGTCTATTTTTTAGACCTCAGTCTAAAAAATTGGATTTAAGTATTAATTTAAATTTCTATATGGTTTTAATCTAAATAACTCTTCAAAATTGGACCTATTTCTAATTATTTCAAAAAAAAATGAAATATGATATTGACACTAACAGCCCATAATGATAATATACATTATGAATAAACATATAGTTTTAAATTAAAAGGCAATTAACTTTTTTTCCAAATACATTTTTTTATTTACATATTCTTTAACCATTACCTTTCTGGGTTTGACCTTTCCAACACAAAGCAGTAGGACATGATTTGATGTGAGAGTTTAGTGCATCGAGGACAATAAATTTACCAATGTAGCCCCATCGTTTCTCTTCAATTTGACCTCCTTAGACAAACACAGAGTAGCTCTGTAAAGATGGGCAGGAGAACTGCTTCAAGGAACGAAGAAATGGCTCTCATGGTAAACTTTCACTTTATAATTTCATACCAAACCACTTTTCTTTTTTGCTTATTTCATTTTAAATACATGTTACATTTTGTTATGTGTTCCTTCTATTATTTTTAGAGCTTTTCTTGATTATTTATTACTGCACATGTCATGTTTAGTTATAAAAGAAAAAGGTGAGAATGCCATGTTTAGTTGTCTTTTTTTTATTTATTGTCAAGCCATGTTTTTTTTTTTGACCAAGTTTGGTCAAGCCATGTTTAGTTGTCTATGTTTATGCCTAAATCTGATGTTTAGTTTTAAGCATCTGATGTTTTGGGTATAAAATATTTAATTTTTTTTTTTTTCTGGAGTATTCGTGCCTATGTTTGGTGATCAACATGACGTTGCATATTAGTGCCTAGCATGAAATGGTTTCTCTTATTGTCATTATTTATCTTTATAATTAGTCATGTGATTTTGATAATATTCAAATGTAAATGCAAATTTAGTGCACTTTGGGTATGTCAAGCTAGGAATCCAGAAATAGAACGTGAAAGGTTGATGGAAATCTTGTATTTAATGGAAGTTCCTGTTGTAATTTATTTGTATTTAAACAGAATAACAGAGAACCTTTCGGATGCTCGATTGCATTGTTAGTAATTCCCTCTACTTGTGTAATCACAAGATCAGTTTTTTATGTACATAATGGATTGGTGTGAGAGGTAATAGAAAAAAAATATGAACTTCAGAGCTTGTGCATGTATGAATCTGGTGTGCATTTGTGCCTATAAGATTTTCTTGCATTTGCAGTTGAAAATGCATTTGTTATTTAGTTTTGCTTTTGTCAGCAATTACTGGTGCCATCACTGATGTAGAGGTGTCGTTATCTTCAATGGAATTGGCTTTATTATCTGGAATATTCAGTGAAATAAATTGTACAGTTCTAGACTTCTAGTTCATTCTACTTATGATTGATCATGGTATTCAAATTAAAGCCTGAAGGCACAAATCCCTCATTCGAGAGAGTGGAACTGCAGCCTGAAGGTCCACATTCTTCTTTCGAGATAATGGAACAGCAGCATGAAAATGCACACCCTCAAATGGAGAAATCAAACTCAAAGAGTACAGTGCCAAAAAAAACTCCCAAATCTTCTTTGAAGAAAAGGCCAAAGTGCAATGGTGTTGTTAGGCGATCTCTACGTTTCCAAGATGGTCCTATGCCAGCTGAAAACCAGAATACAGAGCCTGTGATTGAAGATATAATAGTTAAAGAAAGTGAGAAAGAAGATGAGCAACCTCATCATATGGAGGAAAATCGGCATGGGCCAACCTTAAGCCAGAAATCCATGGAAGAAAGAATTGATTATCTTATACAATTAGTGGAAACAATGAACTCAAAGGTAATCTTTTCACCTTTCCATGGAGATGGTTAGATTTTATGTTTAGTGATATTTGTCCAGTTACATTACTATTTCTTTTTTTCTTTTCATTTTTGTGGTTTTGAAATCAGGCAAGGAATAAAAACTCCATCTTCTGTGAAAGCCCAGATTCGATATACAAAAGCTTGTATGCAGACTCCCAAAAGGTTATTTTCATAAATGTTATGTACCATCATGTTTTTTTCTGTTTAATCTTCAAGGGTTATATCTATCATTTCCTATTTTCTATGCAGATTGAGGCTTTAACAGAGGAAAACCATCAGCTTTCTTTGAAGTTAGAAATTGCTCTTGCCAAACTTGAAGCAGTATGTCAGTTTTGCTACCTTGAATTTCCATAGCAATGACAATAGGCATATTTCTTGTCCAGTTCATGATTTGCGCATCTCTACCTATTTTCTTTTATTTTTTTGGTCACTTGGGTTCGTCAGTTTCATTCATCTTTAAAGTATGACACTATTCTGATTAGCAAATACTAGAAGTTTATAAAACTATTCAGAAATCCCAAAAAGAAAATGAAAATGAGGGATATTTTTGTTATGTTGTATAAATTTTAGCCCTTTTCATTTTTCTCTGAAGATGTTGAGTGATCTTTGAATTTATGCATGCTTTGCTTGGATGTAGTATGAGAATGGGACTCATGCATTTTCTGAAATGACTGAGAAATTGAAGGATGCCATTCTAGTCTCAAATTTGGCCAAAGCTAACAAAACGCTAGTAAATGTGTCAGCTCGAGATGTATGTGGAGCATGTGCCCCTCAGGAGGAGGTGCTTTCACATTTTCTTAAACGGAAACGACTGACTGTCAAAGCATCCAAAGCTCTGCAGCTAAGAGAATGAAAAATGAGCATTAAAGCAAATGAAAGGTACTGAAGTTCACCAGTTAAGTATCTGATTGGTTTAGCCAGTCTTCTGTAAGAAATAACGAAAAGTGTTGGTTTAGAAACTGTGTTTTATTTGGATGGACATTGGGTGATAATGTTCTGATTGGTTTAGCCAGTCTTCTGTAAAACAGGAAGAACCATGTTGGTTTAGGAACTGTGTTATTTTGATGGGGACATTGAGTTATAGTGTTCTGTTGTATCTGTATAGTTGTTTTGAGCATTTTAGACTATGATATAATGATATCAATGTCATGTACTTTTGAATCCCACTGAGGGCTTCATATAGTGTATGTTCTGTTCCGCTTCTATGATTAATAGAATCCTTACCTTTCAGAACAATGATTAGCAGAACTGAAAGTTGACAGCAGAATCTTGACATCTTCCACAAGCAAACCATTCGCGGCCAAGGAGGAGTT
Organism: Purshia tridentata; assembly: GCA_003254885.1. Classification (NCBI taxonomy): domain Eukaryota; kingdom Viridiplantae; phylum Streptophyta; class Magnoliopsida; order Rosales; family Rosaceae; genus Purshia; species Purshia tridentata. Next base: position 10,528 of record QANT01005893.1, on the reverse strand, counting down.
TGGACTATTAACATTGTTCACACAAATAGAGGAATCCATCTCAAGAACAATTTGTGTCAACCCCATGTCCTGTGGCAATCGCAAGCCAAAACTTACCACCCAGGCTTGTAATAAGTGAGTTTGCCTCGGTCATATCTCTGATAATGTCAAAACTTTGGGTGTGAAAGTAGCCCACCCCATTATTTGCACAAAAACAAATTAGTAGCAGTGATATATAGGGTCTTAGCCCAATAATTAAAATTCCGAGCTGTCCAGCTCATTATTTAGCCCAACAACTAAAATTCTCAATCCAGCCCAATGACTTAAGCTCATGGATTACACTCCCATATATTACTCTTCAGTTTAGACATCACATTTGACTGCAGTGTTTCTCATGCAGTGAACTGATGCCCCTCCCCTGCTTCTTCTTCTTCTACTCCTCCCAATCTCAATAATCTCAATTGTTCTGTGGTTATGTTTATTAATGAAATTTACTCGTAAAGTGCTTTAACATGATGAGTAAATTTGAGAAATACCATAAAAACAAACAAGGTGCTGTCGAAATTTCGCAAAAAATTGTCAATAACAACAGTGAGAAACTAGCTTGGAAACCCGATTTAAAATCCTGGGTCCACCCCTGGATTCATCCTTTTATAAATTTCTGAAATTGGGGTAAATGGTAATGGAAAGGACGTTTGGTCTGGTGTGAATGTGAGTTTTCTGGTCGATAGAGCATGTTGTGCGTATTGTTTAGGCTTATGGAAAATGGAAAATGATTTTAGGCCTCAAAATGAAGTGCCTCAAAATTGCCTTAATGAGGTGAAATTTCCACTTTATAATTATGATTATCCATTTTATATTTTAATTGTCATATCAGTATTTTTAATGGCATAACTACCCTTTTAATTAAAAAACATATAAAAATTTGAAAAACATTTAATGGAAAGGACGTTTGGTCTGGTGTGAATGTGACTTTTCTGGTCGATAGAGCATGTTGTGCGTATTATTTAGGCTTATGGAAAATGGAAAATTATTTTGGGCCTCAAAATTGCCTCAATGAGGTGAAATTTCCACTTTATAATTATGATTATCCACTTTATATTTTAATTGTTATATCAGTATTTTTAATGGCATAACTACCATTTTAATTAAAAAACATATAAAAATTTGAAAAACATAAAAAAATAAATAAAAAACATATAGAAAAATTACAAAACCATATAGAAAAACATAATTGTGATTTCTGTATATTTTTCAAAATTTCTGTATATTGTTTTTAGGTTTTTTTTTAATTTAATCTTATTGTTTGTAATTTGATATAAAATTTAATTAAAAGGGTGAATATGCCCTTAAAAATTTTGATGTGGCAATTTGTTATGACGTGGTTTTAAATTAATAAAACAAAATTACGACATATAAATTCCATGTCACTGAGGTCATTTTGAGGCACTTGATTTTAAGGCCTCCTAGCGCTCCCTATGGAAAATATGGATGAAATAATGATAATAACAATAATAATACATTAAAAAATATATATTTATAACTCAATCCTGGATTTAGTCTAATGTTAAACACTAGAATCTACATAGAATAAAATGTCATTCTCACCGCAGATAACATTTGATATTGGTTTCCCAATGTCTCTTGTAGGTTTGAAATTTGGTTTCCTCTGGGTTGAAATTAAACCAACCTAATATGCCATAATTTTTAGTATTTCTTTTAAAGGTTTTGTTGGCAATTGGAACGATAATTTTCTTTTTATCAAAACTAGTAAACGTTTACCCTCTTTTACCAAGAATAACATTTATAAATAAAACTTGTCAATAATTGTCAAAAATGGGAGTGTATAGAGCCTCCAGTTTGGTTCGTATAACATAAAATTCACAGCAAAAGTAAACCAGACTTTCCAATAAATTCTCTTTTAACTTGTAACATCTCTTGTGGACACTACAACAAAAATGGACAATATATATAATTAACAATAGTTGTGCATAAAAGAGTGACAATTAAGCAATAGGAACTAAAGTGCCTCAATTTTAACAAAAAATTCACTTTTTGTGCAACTAATGCCCACTTTAGTTCCTATTGTCGAATTGCCAATCTTTTTTGTGCAACTAATGTTAGTCTCTATTGCCCATTTTTATTGTAGTGGGAACAATCTTAGACACTATTCAAGTTTATCGATATCTTTGTTAATTGAATTTTGATAACTTCTGAAAATTTTGTTAAAGAAATTAAGTGGCTAGACTAGAGTCATACATTAATTTATACGCAATGAATCATCTTTTGGGTATATCGAAGAACAATACTTCCCTCAGCCCTCTCTCAAAATTCTTGTTCGGCAATGCAGGCTTAGGATATGAATTGTTCATTTTTTAGTATTTTTGTAAAAAATCAACTCAATCGGAAATTATTTAGTTGCATAGTTCTTATTGAATGAATGGATCCATTTTGGTCAAGAAACCATTTTCTAAATTCAAAATGTCTATATATTCCATTTATTCGATAATAGTTATGTATTCAAATGATTTCCGATTGAATTAATTTTTTACATAAATGATCTTTAGTAGATGATTTTAAAAAATGAACCGAACTTGAGCCTGCACTACCAAAAAAAAGTTTTGAGAAAGAGAGTTGGAGGAGCTCCTCCAACCAGGAACTAAGCAAAGCATCGTTGTATAAGGACAAAGAATGTACAAATAATGGAACCGCACAAGCTAATGCCAATGTGTTTGATAAAGCTTCATACTTTTTTGGCGGTATAAAGAGTAAAGCTTTATAACCGCTTCACCACGTATGTATGTCAATATTCTTTGTCAGTTTATAGTAATCTTAATTTGTTTTCCAAATCAAAAGGTTAAATTATAAACAATGTCTGGCATGTTAAAGGCACACAAGCTAGCTCCCAAACTAATAGCAAACAAAATCCAGGTTCCTTATTGCATTGCTTAGCAACCCTACATTAATTTTGCTCTTTTTGAATCAAATATCGTATATACTGTATATCCTCTGGCTGCATTTAATTTGACCCCCAAATGTAAGAAATCCATGCATAGTCCTTAACGCCATGATCATAAATTTCTTCATAAAATCCATCGCCCTCTTTGGAATTTCCATCATATCACCTGACATCACAACACATCACCATCACCACCAAATCCAAACCTTGATTTCTGACAATGCTCATAGTCTCATCCTTCACCAAACAATAGAAGTTGCAGACCCAGCTCTGCCAAATCAATCCAATGCCAAGCCCTTCTATAATCCCACGCTCTTCGTCCTTCCCCCGCCTCTCGAAAACCTGGCCCTCCCAGTACACTCTCCCGGAAGACCTCCCTCCTGCAAACCGCTCTGCATGCTCGGCTCCCACGTCGAAATTTGGTACATTCAAGCTCTCTTTTGGCAAGAAATTTGGAAAACTTGTCATCAGGAGGAAGAGGGATTCGGACTTGACTGAGAAAAATCTCGAGGTTCACAATAAGATACAGGAGAGTATCCCAGTTCAAAACCAGGTACCTCAGATTAGTACTCTCGAGGATTATGATAACGAGCGTTTCGTGCATAATCATGATGCGAAATATAGCCCCTATTACATTAGGGGACTCACGCATCCCAGCATTACTGGTTCCCGGACTCCGGGGCAAGAGAGTCGTTCACCCAGTGCTGTTAGTTGGACTTCATTCTCCTCCATTTTCATCAAAATGCGAGATTGGGGCTCTTGCATTGTTTCAAAAAGAATGGATTCCCGCAAGAAGTTGAAGCCTTATGCTTACACCGCGATCAAACCACCAGCGGCAACTGAGTTGTCAGCGAATTCAGAAGCGTCGACTGTGGTGAATGAGGAGATCATCAGCAGTAATGCAAATGATATTGTTAAGGAGAAGCCATTGAGGGAGAGAGTAACAGGAGCAGCTGCAGCTGCTGCACCAACAAATGATCCAAAGGTGATGGAAATAGAGAAGGATTTTGTGTGGGCACACAAGTATCAACCCCTTTGCTTAGAAGATTTCATATGTAATAGAGACAAAGCAACTCAGCTGCAGGCTTTGGTATGAATTATATATGACACCTTCTCGATCAATCTAAACTTAATTTGCCGCGATATATTTATTCATTGAAATTAAAATACTTGATGTTTATGTGAATTAATTTGTTATTACAGGCAAGAGGAGGAGGATGTGGGCATTTCATATTTGAAGGACCACCAGGCGTGGGGAAAAGAACTATGATCTGGGCTATGCTTCGAGAGGCTTTTGGACGTGACACAATACATGTAAATATTATGTTATCTTGAAGGATCACTCGCATACGAAATAGGATTCGTTGCTTAATTATATGCTTTCCACACTGATATTCTACTTATGTTCATCAAAACGAACAATGTGATTTTGGAGTTTAGGGCTAAGCTAGTGATTGGACTCATGATTTAGTATTTAGGCTTTATATTGAAATGATAATTATATAGATGCCCAACACGATGTATTTTTATACATAAGAAAGTGATTGGACTCAATCTTTACATCAAGTGTTTCATTTTTAGAATAAATTGATTAGAAAGATGAATTGGATTCTCCTCCTTATCGATCTCAGTTATCATTGATTTCTAATCCAATTGATTCATTACAAATTCAAAAAAATTTCTTTGTTTAGGGTTTAATAACAAATGGCACATTATAATCCTTGAAGTTCGAATGAACTACTTGAATTAGAAATGATGGATAACCAAGAAAAGAAGAGGATCGAGATCTCAAAAAGATCTACTATACTTCTTTTTAATTCATCTAAAGTTTTTATTGATACCATTCCGGTTTCTTTGAAATTCTCAGGCCAGGGAGGAATTCAAGGCATTTAACTTGAAGGTAATTTCCAAATCACTTTGTCATGAATGATTATCAGTCTAATTGATTTTGATTTGACCATCAATTAATATTTAATCTCACCGTTATTTCCATTTCATTGGATCATTTACAAGTGGGTCTCAACTCTATTAAATAAACAATGCTCAAACAAAATTAACATATATATACACACATTTATTTTAACAAAATCCCAGCTTTTGGGTTTGAAAAATATAACAAGCTTTATGCCATCAATTCACCAAATCTCTATAACAGCTAGGTACATACATACAAAATTTACACCACCATGATCTTCATATATGTGCGTGCATATATATATATATACATACTAATAGAATAATAACTACTGACCCAATTTTATTTCCATAGGGTGAAGTGGTAGGTAGTATCGAAGTACATGTAAAGCATTCCCCTCAACATGTAGAAGTGAATCTTTCTGAACTGAAAGGCTATGAGAAGCATGTGATTGTTGAACTCATGAAGGAAGCACAAACGGATAACAAGATATCCAACAAAGCTATTCCCTGTGGCCTTGAGAACTGCCGAGGTACGTACATATATTTATTTAGTGGGTAATGTTCTTTTTTTTTATGAAGAGTGGGTAATGTTCTTCTGCCAGACAATATATTATATATATGCTTATGTTATATCAGACTGTGAATTTGAACCCCATATATATTTAGTCAAGAATTGACCTAATCAAAAATCCAGATTCTCAGTCTGTAGGCAAAAGGACATTAGTTTCTGTTTATTTGGATCTCAACTCATGTATGAATAAAGCCTTGCCTATTTATTTATGTTTGTGCAGCAATAATCTTATATGAGGCAGACAAGCTCTCTACAGATGCCCTACTATATATAAAGTGGCTATTAGAACGGTATAAAGGATGTAATAAGGTCTTCTTCTGCTGCTCTGATGTCTCAAAGCTTCAGGCAATCAGATCACTATGTACTGTTGTTGAGCTTTTACCGCCTTCAAAGAATGAGGTTGGAAATTAACTAGTTTATATGTATTTACTCTATAGTTATTAGTTATCCTAATTAATTAGGAAGAGTTTGTATATTTTAAGCTTCTTAATTAATTTTCTGCATTTTCAGATTGTTGAAGTTATGAAATTTATAGCTAAACAAGAAGGCATAGATTTGCCACATGAACTGGCCGAAAAAATTGCTGAAAATTCTAAAAATAATCTCCGTCTGGCCATTCGATCCTTCGAGGCTACTTGGAAGAAAAGGTAAGAAGAAAACTCCCATATTTTGTTATGAATTGTTGTTTATCTGTTTGTTTAATTTCCTTTATTAATTTATGTGTTCTTGCTTTGGTCTGCAATGGCGTCGTACATATTGCAGTTATCCCTTTAAAGAAGATCAAGTAATTTTCACAGGTTGGGAAGATAACATTGCAGATATTGCCAAGAATATGATCCAAGAGCAAAGCCCCAAACAGTACGTATGCTCTTTTGAATTGTTGAATATATTTTATTCATAAAACATAAATTCAATGTCGGTTAAGTAAACCCAACAGCCCAATTACTAGATGGGGAATGGATGAAATGGTAAAAAAAAACGAAAAGGGGGGGAGGGAATATATGGGTGCCACTAGCGCATAAGAGTCAATGGTGTTGAATTACTCCAAGCAATTTAACCATTTCCTCTATCGGATCTTGCTCTAGATGAATTCGATGAAACTTACAAAGAAAATAAATAGCAAATATAAAGGAACAAGAACACCAAAATATAACGTGGTTCGGCAATTGCCTACGTCCACGGCGAGCACCCAATAGATTTCACTAACTTTGAGAAGGAATTACAATGATCACACAAATTCTTTCTCACAATAGGTCTTAATCTATCTCTCACACTTTTGGCTAACTTTCTTAATGTTGATATTAGGGTTTTCTGAGTCTAAAAAACCTATTTATACTCATAGGCTTTAGAATACATTCAGGGGTGAACTAGGAAGCATAAAACCTCCACAAACTAGGAGAAAAAACATAGTGACCACGTGTAGGACCGATCCCATAGCCATAGGATCGGTCCCACAGAGAGCACGCCATTCCAGGACACATAGGACCTGTCCTCCAAGGGGTAGGACCGGTCCTACAGTAGCTATGACATGAGGAACCTAAAATGCACCCCAGAGGACCGGTCCTCTCAAGCCTAGGACCGGTCCTCTAGAGGCTTCCACTCCGAAATGCCCCAAAATGCCCGTGTAGGACCGGTCCTCAAGCCTTGGGACCGGTCCTCTGGGGCATTTACATGTGTTTGCCTCTCCCTTCATTGCTCCACTTATCACAAACCTTCCTAACTTCACCCGAACGTCCAAGGACACTTCCGTGAACTCCCAAACCCTTTAAGCAAGCCAAAACACAACAAATGGTTACTGTTGTAACACAAAATCTCCAAGGGTCCGAAACCTTGACGATGATAGGTCCTGTGAACAATGAAAAACCTTCGGAGGTAAGGTGACACCGGTGTGGTGTCGGCCAAAGGCTCTCCGACGGTCAAGTTAGTAAACAAGATCGCTATATTCTCAAAGCAGTGGCTTGGAGCTTAAGAGTTAATTACCTTGGAATGATTGTATGAGAGCGTTTATATAGAGGATGAACTAATCCTCATGGCCTTAGGATTGTAAGTTTATTAAACTTGTAATCACCGGGAAGTATAACCCATATTGGATTGAACTTTTATACTTGAATCCTTGTTTGGAGAGGATTCAAGCCATTTAATTCGTATGGGAGTTGGTTTCCCCATTCTTTTAGGAGTTCTTAGATCCTAATTATCATAAGAATACCTTCTTTAGTTTGTTTAGGATACGTCCGCCCATTCTTAGCGCCATTTCGGATCTATCCGCAGGTCCTAAGAGTCTCCTTGGAGGTATCCGGCCTCTTTGGCCCATTTTCCTGGACCCATTGGCGGGTCCGTACGCATTTGGCCCCTTTGGGTGGTTAAGTGGGTGATGACCCCATGTCCCATGTATAATGGGTCCTTGAATTCCTTGCATGCTTTATACTTCCGGTCCCTTTGCATGTTATTGGAGAATGTCCATAACTTATATAGGTCTCTCAAAACATAGGTTGTGTTCTTCTAACACCATAGGTCCTATATTTCTATACCTTTTTCCAATGGACCTATGAGAATGGTTAGGTCCCTTCCTTTTTCCATAAGAATGGATAGGTCCCTTCATTTTTCCATGAGAATGGATAGGTCCCTTCATTTTTCCATGAGAATGGATAGGTCCCTTCATTTTTCCATGAGAATGGATAGGTCCTTTCATTTTTCCATGAGAATGGATAGGTCCCATGCTAGAATAAACCATGGTCCTCTATTAGAATATTTCGTGGTCCCACAGTTACCTTTCGCGATATACAAATTTTCTGCATGTATCGGTTATATATAAGCTTCCTTTACAATACACCTATGAGCCTCAGTGAGTCTCACATACACGGTGACAGGTCATAGGTGAAGATTATTGTTGTAACACAAAATCTCCTAGGATCCGAAACCTTGATGACGATAGGTCCTGTGAACAATGAAAAACCTTCGGAGGTAAGGTGACACCGGTGTGGTGTCGGCCAAAGGCTCTCCGACGGTCAAGTTAGTAAACAAGATCGCTAAAATTCTCATAGCAATGGCTTAGAGCTTAAGAATTAATTACCTGGAAATGATGGTATGAGAGCGTTTATATAGAGGATGAATAAAGCAGTAGCTTGGAGCTTAAGAGTTAATTACCTTAGAATGATAATATGAGAGCATTTATATAGAGAATGAACTAATCCTCATGGCCTTAGGATTGTAAGTTTATTAAACTTGTAATCACCGGGAAGTATAATCCATATTGGATTGAACTTCTATACTTAAATCCTTGTTTGGAGAGGATTCAAGCCATTTAATTCGTGTGGGAGTTAGTTTCCTAATTCTTTTAGGAGTTCTTAGATCCTAATTATCATGAGAATACTTTCTTTAGTTAGTTTAGGATACGTCCGCCCGTTCTTGGTGCCATTTCGGACCTATCCGTGAGTCCTAAGAGTCTCCTCGGGGGTGTCCGGCCTCTTTGGTACATTTTCCTGGACCCAATGGTGGGTCTGTATGCATTCAGCCCTTTTGGGTGGTTATGTGGGTGATGATCCCATGCCCCCTGTATAATGGGTCCTTGAATTCCTTGTATGCTTTATACCTCCGGTCCCTTTGCATATTATTGGAGAATGTCCATAACTTATATAGGTTTCTCATAACATAGGTTGTATTCTTCTAACACCATAGGTCCTATATTTCTATGCCTTTTCCAATGGACCTAGGTCCCTTCCTTTTTTCATGAGAATGGATAGGTCCCATGCTAGAATAAACCATGATCCTATATTAAAATATTTCATGGTCCCACAACTTCCATGATGCACAGGGATGTGAGGGCTTGCCATTTTGCATGCAATAACATAATATGTAAACAACCAAAGGCAGTTCATGTTGTGTTTTGGCTCGCTTAAAGAGTTTAGCAGTCCTTGGAAGTGTCCTCGGACATTTGAGTGAAGTTAGAAAGGTTGGAAGAGGTTCATAATAGGTGGAGAGACGAAGGAAGATGACAACGCATAAAAATTTCCCAGAGGACCGGTCCCAAGGCTTGAGGACCGGTTCTACACGGGCATTTTGGGCTTTCTAGAGGTGAAGCCCCTGGAGGACCGATCCCAGGCATGGGAGGACCGGTTCTCTGGGGTGTTTTTCATGTGCTTTGTGTCGTAGCTATTGTGGGACCAATCCTACCCCTTGGAGGACCGGTCCTACACGTCCTGGGAAGTGCTGTGCTCACTGTGGAACCGACAAACTAGTCCCTATTCGTTGCTCAAACATATTTTGGGCGACAAAAGCGTTATCTCGCTGCTCTAAACATTCTCGAGCGACAACGCATTTCGTCACCCAAACAACTTTGAGCGACGCACACTTCCAACTATCGCCCAAAAATAAGTTCACGGACAATTTTTAAAAGAAAATATCCCCAACTTGGGGCTACAAATTAAAATTTCGTCTCCCAAAGTTCGTTGGGGTGACAAACTGGTTCGCCACCCAAAATGTTGATGATTTTTTTTAAAAACAATTTGTAGATTTTTAAATTATTTCCAAAAAAAATAAAAAATTGTATAAAAATTTATATAAAAAAATATATTAATAAATTTGTAAATAAATGTATTGTTTACACAAACTAAAAAAAATATAAATAACAATCAATTTAGACAATCATTTGTAAACATGTCCACAAACAACATGCCATTGAAAAGGAAGCCAAGGTGCATACGATCGAGTTAGTCAAACGTTTGTAAACACATCCACATACAGTCTTATCAAAACAAAAACTGAACTACTTAGATTACATATATAGGAAAAATGCAACGAGAAGGAAGCTGACATACATATCTACACAGAATAAATATACATAAAAGCAAATCAAGCCAAAATAGCAAACTATTATATTTAGATTTAATAAATAAATTGAAAAAAATTATAAGGAAATCTAAAAAAATTGTATAATTAATATCAATTTTACAACTTAAATAATAAAGTTAATTTACATAACACTTTAAATTATATTTTGCAAATATAAAATATTTTACAATTGTAACACAATAAACAATTACCTCGAAGGTAACTCAGAAACCAAACAAATTTATATACGATCCTGCAAATGCAAAACACACAAA
>QANT01005891.1:0-13789 GCA_003254885.1 Purshia tridentata | reverse complement strand
TGGGCTCACTCCATGTAGTTTTTCAACAATCTGAATTGTCTATTTTTAGACCTTTATTCATGTATCATTCTTACAAAAAATTAATCAAACTGGAAATTATTTGTCTATCTAATTTTGATTAAACATATATATAGGCAATTCAAAAATATTTGGTTCGTCTATTTATATGATGAAAGTTAGATATGAAAATAATTTTCGATTCAGCTAATTTTTTGCAAGAATGATATTTTAATAGAGACCTAAAAAATAGATGATTCGGATCATTGAAATACTACATGAAGTGAGCCCCTATAAGGGATCCCACAAATAAAATTATTTATGGAATCCCACACTTGAAGGGATCTGTATATATATGTATATATATATATATATATATATATATAGAAACCTTCCAATGAGGTATCCCTTATTTAGTGTTAAATGAGGGATCCCCTTGTGGGGCCCACACGAGTCTTTTTTTGTCTATCCGAATGTTTTACATCTCCATTGATAGATCATCCTTACAAAAAATTAGTCAAATCAGAAATCATTTGTCTATCTAACTTTAATCAAACAAATTGACAAACCAAATATTTTTTATGAAACCGTCCATTTGTTTGGTCAAAATTAAATAGGCAAATGATTTCCAATTTGGCTAATTTTTTGTAAGGATGATCTATTAATGGAGATGTAAAAAATAAACAGTTCGGATCAACACAAAACGACTCGTGTGGTCCCCACAAGGGGATCCCTCATTAGAATGTTACTGTATATATATATATATTCTTTAAAAATTGTGCAAATATTGAAAAAGAAGGAATTGAAGAATTCGAGTCAAAATCAATTGATCAATATGTAAGATGAGTTCCTAGAATCTTTATGAAGGCTACAATTTTTTAATGTGGGGTAACATGCACTCCACATTCTCACACGTCCTTACGCTTGTAGTGTAACAAATGAACAACTCATATTATATGGTCATTCGGCCTAAACATGATGGTGAACCATATCTTATACTTTGAAAAAAATTAGAGCATCCAATTCAAAACCAATTAGCCAATAAGAGAAGAGGCTTAAAATCCTTATAAACACTTATACAAGGCCATAATTTTCCAGTTGGGGACAAGACTCCACATTCTCAATGAAGGAAATAGAAGAGCACTCAACCCAAGTAGTCATGAGTAGAGAGCCGCAAATTTTTATAAGCCACTAAACTATAAATCTTTCTATCAACATAAATCCCAATATTTTAAGTAAATAGTCGAATACATTATTTTCAATGAACAATGAAAAATAATCATCATTTAACCCAATAATATAATAAACTACAAAATAAAAAATAAAACATAAAATAGAGTCCACAAATGTCCCTCAAATAAAGTTATGTAAAATATTTTGTCGTCAACGAAGCAAATTGAATAAGCAATTGGGTGGGTAGGCAAATGAAGTTGTCCAAGTAAGTACGTAGAAATATATGCATGACAAAGACGCGAGTGTTTGTGTGGGCGTGCGTGCGATTGCAACCAAATCTGTATGAAATGACAAAGACGGGCAGCAACGGCTTAAGCAATTGACCGATGACCATATTATATACCTAACACTTGTTTTGGACTTAATGTAAACATCGATATCATATACTATATGTTATATGCCTAACACTATGTAATCATATACCGTATGTATATTATATATATACCTGCCAAATTAAGTCAAAGTTGGTGTATATATATCTGCACCAATACCATACGCCATATATTGCTTACCATTTCAAAGTCAAAATTGTGGAAATATTAATTCAACAACTCAACTTCCTCGATCTCTTTGCAAGACTTTGACTCATGGTTTCATAAATTAATTGCTTCGCTCTCAAGGAAAACAAAAGTTACATCAATACAATCAGTCAGCCATGCGCAGCTGTTTTCTTATTATTTTTATTCTTCTCCTTCTTTATCTATATATTTATCTATTAATTCTTTCCTTTCATTGGGGAGAGAAGGGGAAAGTTAGAGGTTAATTTCTTGATCTGGCCATTTGTTCAAAAACATTATAACTGGGTGAGTTTTAAAATCGAGGATCAGACAGATTCAGGCTTCCAAAATGGGATAGATAGACTAGGGTTATAATTATGGGTAGCTTGAGATTAATTACAATCTATCCAGGTAAAATAAAAATATGAAATTAAGTGGGGTATATTGTATATGGATTTTAAAAGATTTTTATGGAGTTTAAAAGTCATGTGGTATTCAATTAAGACTTTTAAAGACTTTAAAAAAGTTCATAAAAATCTATATGTATTCAATTAAGAATGTCAAAGAGTTTATAAAAGTCATGTGGTATTCAATTAAGACTTTTAATGACTTTTAAAAAGTCTGTAAAAATTTATGTGTATTAAAAAAGTCATAGACTTTTATAGACTTCATTTAATGATGGATTTCTAAAGACTTTGGAAGACTTTTATGTGTATTTCAAAGTCATTATAAATCCGACCTATTCTCTGCGGATTTATAAGGATTTCTATAGACTCTGTAAAACTCTGTGGAACTCTGTGAAAATATATAAATTCTGCAAAAGTCTACAACTTGAAAAAAGTCTATAAAAATCTTTGTAAATCTATATACACTACACCCTCCTAAGAATGCTAGCTCCAAACTTTTCGTGTAACTTAAATATAATAATCCTAATTTTTTGTTTGGTTATATTGTTATGAAATCATGAACCTATTCTTTTTCTAACCTTATTCCCCAGTCACCATCACCATTTAGAAGAACTTGAATTGAATAACCCAAATTCTTCGTAAGTACTAGATTAGCATTATATAAATCATACACTAGTACTTTCTTTAATTCCAAAGGTCAAGAAGCCGACAACACCTATGGAATTCAGGCCGATTGCATTGTGTACTGTTATTTATAAGTTGGTGGCTAAAACAATTGTCAACCAGTATATATAAAGCAGTGCTGCAAGCTATTATCTTAGTTTCTCAAAGAGCTTTTGTTGCTGGTAGGCATATTCAAGATAATGTCGGTGTAGCCCTTGAACATTTTCATAGTTCACAACAGTAGTGTACTACCAAATCTCCAAAAATTAATGTGTTTACGCTTTAATTTGGATTTGGGCCTAGACACACGGCCAAGCCCAGAAATCAAAGAGTCCAACCCAATTTAAAGCCCAAAGCGAGAGCAAGATTTCAGCCACCAATCAAAGGCGCGGCGCGAGTTTTAGACAGAGAAAGAATCCCAGCAAAGCAAGAATCCTGATGAAATTTGGACTCATATATGGCAACTTTAGGGTAACTTGGGCCTAAAGTCTAAGCAAGCCAAGAGTCTGAATTCTATTAGAATTAGAGTTTATTGGGAGACCTAGGATTTTAATCCCTATATAAAGAAGCTCTGGCAAGAAGGAAAAGGATCCCAATCACACAACAAAAAGCTTCTTAGCAAATTTTTGATATTTATCAAATACCATTACGATCAGTTCTTTAAGTTCTTAAAGATTTTCGTAGTTTCTTATCATGCTAGAACTCGATTGTTTTAGTATTGATTTTATTTGTGTTGTTTACTTTGATCTTGAATTTTCATGCTTTTAGTTGAGATTTGTTGTTAGAACGACCATTGTTACTAGGTTTTGTGACAATCAATTAGTTCACACCTTTTATAATAAAGCTCATAGTTTTTCCTTACATCCAATCACTCAAACACTCATCTATCGAGTCTTTAATTTTGAGCACACTGTTATCGTCTCATCGAGTAAATAACATCCTTGAGAACCAAGGCATTAGAAAGAACCTAGGCGAGGTAATTGTTCTTTCCTTGTTGCACAATCTCTTGATTGGAAATTAATTCACATCGTGAATACATCAATTGACTAACAATTCACGACAACACATCTTTCTGCATACCGGCCATATGGCTGTGTAGTGGCACGCTCGCAATCACATTCAAGGACTATTAGTGTACCAACTGAAGTTTACGACACGATTTGGTCGTGAATTTTAGGGGAACCATAATGATACTAAACTTGATTTAAGTAAAGCTTATGATCGAGTCAAATGGACCTTTATAAGGGATGTGATGGTACATATGGGGTTTATATGACAACTAGGTGAACTTGATCATGAGGTGTGTCTGTTCAGTTGCCGCACCCTTCTCTCACTCTCTTCTTTCTTGTTTTCTCTACCCATCACATAGAGATCAAAGAGAGATTTAGCTAGGTGTGGGAGACTAGACCGGACCGGACCGGAATACACTAATCGGGAGACTGGATTGGCCCCCTCCGGTAAGCTTAATGGGAGACCGAGACCAGGACCGACAGTCCGGTAAATCGAATTTTCAGTTTGATCCGGTCCGAATTGGGCCCAAACCGAAAATCCTATTGGCCATCTTTTTTTTTTCTTTTTTTTTTTTGGGTATTTTGGGCCTTTTTTATGCTAATGCCATACTCAAATATAAAAATGGTATATGTTTGGGGTTTGGACTTTTATTACATATATATATTACTATTGTATAATATAATAGGTTATAGTTATACCGTTATAGTGTATAGTATATACTTATATAGTATACATTATATAATATATATCATATCTTAAACATTTCTTAATACACAAATACATTAATACAATAGGTTTTAGGGCCTTTAGGCCTTTAGGTTAGGGTATGGGTCCATGGGAAGATATAGGTTTAGAACTTTAGAATATAGTATAAATTTATAATACTATAATAATTAGGGTAATTAGTTTTACATTTTGAATATAGAAATGTTTAATTGTTTATAACTTTATAGCCTATTAGACTATAATTAGTTAAATAGTAATAACTTATACTTAATAAGTTAATAGTTATAAGGTTTACTGTTTTGCCTTTAGAGTCTTTAAACTTTAGGCCATTAATATATATAATTATAAAGGATTAAAGGGTTTATGTAAATTATAGAAATGAATTATATCAAATCATCAATTAATGTAATTATATAGAAAAGTATTTACCATATTTTAGGTTATTGAATATTAGAAATGTATTAAAAAACTAAAAAAACTTTAAAAAGTGTTATATAAATATAAATTATAGGGTATATATTTTAAAATATAAATATTTTATTAATATATTGTATATGGCCGGTCCGATCCGGTCTACCGGCAGTGGGTTTTTGAAATCGGTTCTGGACCGAAATGAGTCGGTCCAGTATGCATACCGAAAATCTGGTCTCGGTCACTTTTCGGTCCGGTCTCTTTTGGTGTTGGTTTGGCCGGTCTCGGTTTGGTTTCCGGTCTTCCGGTCAAACCGCCCCACCCTTAGATTTAGCAACCTTTCTCTATACACATTCCTCCCATCATTCAATCTCGTGTGTTAACCTCTAAAGAGTTTATGTCTTAATTTGAACTTTGGTGTGGTGATCAACTCATGGGTGGAAGGAAGCTTTGGTGGTTCACTTGGCTAGCGTAACAACTAGCAAAACCTCCGCAAACCAGCAACCCAACACCTCTCCCTCTTTCTCTGCAATTTCTCTTCTCCGATTCTGACTTTCATCTACTGATTCCGAAATAGTCTGTAACCAACCTTGTCGATGACAGTGTTAGAGTTGAAATAGGCCATATCGTATGTGGCGGTTTGGTAGTTGGTATTGGGACATTGGTACGGTTACCCCTATATAAAGTTATCTTCATGCTCTTATATTGATTTGGATGACTAATTATCTTCTTATATTCTTCACAGCAAAGAACCCTTCTGATTAGCCTAAAAAATAAAAAAATAAGCGACCCATAATTGTTTTAATTTTACATATGGATGTAGGTAGTAATTTTACAACAAGGGACCCACAATATTAATGTTTGGTATTCTATTCAAAAATTATTTTCTAAATTTAAGATTTCTTTTTTAATGAGTTTTCAAAATTAAAATTTAAAAACTTGTTTCTTATGAAATTCAAAAACGAATTTTAAATTTTTTAAAAAATGACATCTAAAAAAGAACAAAACACGAAAAAAAAAAAAAACAATCTTTAACAAGAGGTCTGTTTTTGAGTTTTTTTTTTTTTTTCAAAATCTATTTTTGAAAATGGTCTGTCAAATACGTTTTCTTGACTTGAACACAGTTTTTTATTTTTGACAAAGAAAAATGATTTTTGAGTAAGATACAAGGTTCACGACCACAAGTCAATAAATTCAGAGGCAGCCAGTGTTCAACGCAAGGTCGGCTGTTGGCGTGGTGTGTTTCTGAAAATCCCTTCATCCAACTATCTAAGTGTGTTTAATCTCATGATTCTCATCTTGCATATTTCAATAATCAAACTTAGAACTCCTCTTTGCCTCTTTGGTTCCTTGTTAAATTATGTGGTTTAGTTAGCATCAATTGTTTTATAGTCAAATTGTTTATTAGCAATTAATTAATGTTCTTGTTTTGTAGACAAATTGTTTATAAACAATTAACTGATATTCTTGTTTAATAAAACATAAAATTGCTTGACTTTTTTTTTTTTAATAAAGTACAATATGTAAGAAATGGCCTAATTTTCTTAACTGGCAGAGTGCCCTAGAATTGTGAGACGGCTCTGGTGTTCAACAACTACATAAGTGATAATTAATATGATTGAACCTTAGATTTTGAGCCTACATATACACGACTGGAGCAGTATATGCATGCATGGTAAGTATGGATCCCACACCAGACGACTCTGACACCTACATTTACTTCTGCAATTGGGACGACGTTAATATAATTGTATTTGTCACATATGTTGAAATCTCTATATAAGTTAAAATTCTTTGACAAAAACTCAGAACCATCGATCGGCCATGGACCAGCTTACAAATTAGTTTTTTCATACCTAATATTTGCTTATATATCTCATCTAAAAATATCAAGTTAATAAATATAGTTTATTTTTGAATCAAATAATAACGATTTTAAATAGTGAAGTAACCTACCCCAAGGTGACCCTCATATTGTCCAAAGTCAAGAGGAACTGGTCTTGGACATAACTTTCGATACACGCTATATTATGTGAACATGTGGTAGGCTGTGCTAGTCCGTGTTCTCGGAATGACTACTTTTCATTTATTGTACTCACTGATCAGTCATTCTCTGCACCTACCATTTGTTTTAGAAAATCTTACTAAATCATCTAATTTTCATGCATGCATTATTTAATTCTTTAATCTTCTTTATTTGTAAACCAAACAACCCTCCTTAAATGATGGTTGACTATTTATGATGATCGAACCCTACAAAAAAAAATAGACAATAAGATTATTAATGTTAATTGTACGTAAAGAGAAGATAATTAGGTAATAGGTACTAAAATAGGCATAATTATATTTAAAAATATATTTTTTTGTTAAAATTAAGACACTTTAATTTTTATATTGTTCAATTGTCATCGATTTTTATACAATTAATATTAATTCATATTATCTATTTTTATTGTACCGAAGAGGATAATCTAGATGCTTTTGATGCGAAGGTCAAGAAAGTAAACAAGACATGCAGATGGTCATTTGAATTTGATTTGCTTTGTTGGCTGCCTCCATCGTTAAATTAATGTATGGGGTTAATCTGGATCAAGCATGGAAATGGCCATGACGTATCATTGCAAACATTAATTCGGAATCAATGTCAATTTAGTGGTTTACTTAATCGGCAGGGTGTGAGATATAATAGGCAATAGGCATGAGTGCATGACCATTATGCATATGCAGCTCAGTCCAATCCTATGGCCCTAGCTATAACCTATCTATCACTCTCTTCCTTACGTACTGAAAAGTGGATAAACAGTATATATGCATCTCTGTGATCAAATTTGAAACAGGGAGAGGGATGGAGATAGATAGATTGTGAGTGAGTGAGCGCAGTCCGTACAAATTGACTGACTGACAGTGCAATTTCAGTCCCCTTAATTAAGGGAATGGGTTAAGTACTTGACACACACACCCCCACTCAGCTGGTACAACAGAGCCGAGAGGGAAAGACAGATTGCATTTAAAAAAAAAAAAAGGGAAAGCCTTCAAAGGTGGTATGCCAAAGGGACAAGACTTCCAGTTTTGGGGGGTCTAAAACAACACTGCACCAGTTCCTTTTAGTCGGCCATTCATATGAGGTGGGACCAAACACTCACCAAACCATATCAAAAAGGAATGACATAAACAATATAACATACACATATAATCATATTCATATATCTAGGCTCTAGTTTCTTTTCTTTTCTTTTTTTCCCTTAGTTTCTTAGCTATAGCTATTGCTAGCTTGCTCCATGGTCCATCATCCTAGCTGCTGCTTCCTTTTCTTTTTTTTTTCTTGGCATTTTAAAAATAATTGATTAAGGGTATCATCCTAGCTGCTGCTTCCTTTTCTTTTTTTTTCTTAGCATTTTAAAAATAATTGATTAAGGGAGGGCCACACACAATGACACAACTCTTTTCTTTACAAATTACTTTCCGTCCCTTTAAGGCTTTACCCTTTTTCTTCTTCTTCTTCTATCACTTCATTTGTATCTTTTTCTAAGCTTTTCAAAAACACCATTTGAAAAAACAAAGCTTTTCCTTGTCCAAAGCCAGCCAGCTTTTTTCAACTTTTTGCTTCCAACATAACTTCTTGGGGGTATTTGGTAGAAGCGTCTGATTTCCTTCAAGTCATCTCCCTCTCTCTCTCCCCCTCCCTCTCTCACTCTCTCTCTCTAAAACATAACCACATATCTCAAAACAATTAACCCAAACACACACAATTGTGCATTGAATTGCCCATGTTTCCTGCTTTCACCACCTTCGGCTCATCAATACCGTCAAAACCAAACTTGACCAAACCCTCTTTGATCGATCTCTCTCTCTTTATTCTAGTCTAATTTCCAAAATGGCTCCATGTAGGCGACCTGTAGTTCTACTTGTATGGCTTTTCTTGACGTTCATCTTCACAAACTGTCATGCCTCCAGAACCAGCCTGCAGGTGTTCAAGTTGAAGCCAAAGTATCAGTATTCAGGCCACTTTTTGGGGTTCTTGCCAAGAAGAATACCAATACCATCATCTGGCCCCTCAAGGAAGCACAATGACATTGGCTTAAGAAGTACATGGAGATCACCCTGACCCTGATGACCATCAAATTATATATACACAGCTTTTGGACACAGCTAGGTGACCTGGGTTTCTCTTTTTCTTTTATCTTTTTGTTTCTTCATTTATTTTCTTCACAAAAACCAAAAAAAGAGATCTGGTGGACAATGTACATGGAATTCTACTCAAAGGGTAATTATTTTTTTGGCTGTTTGATGATGACAATGTTTTTTTTTTCCTTTTTTCTTTTCAGATGTAATGGGTATGTCTTGGTTTCTGCTCTATATCATATAATATGTATTAGCAGCCTAGCTAGCTAGGAGAAAGATTGGGGTTGGTTTGTTCTAATTAAATTCTTTTGGTTGCATATCACTTTCAGTAGACAATCACCACCTTAACAGCAGCTCTATAATTACTGATATTTTTAATTTATATTGTTTTTTTTTCTTTTTTTAATGTTGCACTACTTTGTATATAGTCAAACGATACATGCAAAATTTTACACATCAGGTTATGTACAAAACTATTTTAATTAATTTTTTTTGGGGGTCGGAAAATTCAAAATAATTAAAGTAATCAACTGCCAAGTAATTATGTTGATTTCTATGGTGGAGAAATGGTCACCGGCCATGTACTATAATTAATAATTTTGTGGGTAATCAAACAGAATCACGTGATTATGATAAGATTTTATGTATAATGAAAGTATATGATCAGGACAAAAAACTATAATTAAAGTATAATTCTTTTAAGCTTTTACTGCACACGGTGAAAATATGACCAAAGCAACATTATTTTTTAAAATATATATTATATATATATGAGCTTGAAAGTGATCAATACAAACTTGATTGAATAAGTGAAATATAGTGACAGTATATGATCTTTATACTGTTATTTTTATGTGTCCATATGTGGATACTAGGTTTATGGCTAACAATACATGAAGATATTGTGATTATAAACACTAAGCGCTATAAACATAACATTGGATCCTTGAGAAATATATTATTCTGTTAACTGATACAATGTACATTATATGGTATAACTAATTTATGTGTTATAATTTGAGTGGATTTTATTAATAATATATCTTATAAATATAAATATGTCTAATAATATTACATATTGAATTGGTTACACCACATCACGGTATATCGGTTATATCGAATAACATTTTCAGATTTCCTTGTTCAACAATCTAATCAAATTGACGTCTCTCCTATTAAATGAATAGATTTTTTTTTAGTATTAATTAACGAATGGTTTAATAGTCATTTTGTTTGCACAGTTATATCTTGGGTGTTTAATTGTCCCTCAAATTAAAAATTTAGTTAATTAACCCCTCCAATTTTAAAATATATAGATTGTGATACATTACGTCAATTTCATAAGATTTCATCTACACTTCCGTCCAAACACATGTCACATGTCACATGTCACACTCATGGTTGTGGTAAAATAACAATTATGTCCAAAATAAAATAAAAAATCAATAATGTTATTCTTACCACATTTTTATACCATGTTTATTGTACCATCTTACGTGTCATTATTGTACTGGCAGAGTATTTCCTTATTTTTAGGGTTTTTATTTTTATTTTTTTAGTGTCCAATATATGAATGCCATGTAGATTGCCACATAAAATAGTATAAAATTATGGTATAAAAATGTGGTAAGTGTAGCATTGCTAATAAAAAATTGAAAAAAAAAGAAGCAATAATGGTCATTTTATTTTATTTTATATTTATAGGAATAATAGCCATTTTACCCAAAGTGTAGACATTACATTGTCCGTGAATAATTGCATATAAGATTAAATCATTTGTACCTTATTGGGTACTACATCTCTCATAAAACTATAGATACAACTTGTGTGGATTTCATACCTTTTATAAGTGTTATACCAATGTGATACATTTATTATTTGGATAAGATAAATGCTCTATTAGCACTTGAGCTATTTGTGTGTTTGTGATTTAATTCTTTGTATATTCGTAAAGTGGAATTTTTAATAGAAATGAAATAAACATAATACTCATCCATTGGAGGGTAGGCAAATGAGACAACTTTCTTGGGCCCAAATGTTGAGAGTCCCAAATTTTATACTCTTTTTTTTTGTTAGAGAGAAGTAAATTACATAATAAAGCCACAATGACAACCAAGATCAACTTAGTCAAAGTTGAAACCCTTACACAACCTTGCGGAGGGTATGAAACCACACACGACCAAAAGCAAAATTAGCTTCTCGAAATATATGGCAGAAAGAAATCTTATACTTATATATTACGTTAGCCCAAAATAATGTACATGATGAAGAGTCAGAATCTTGAGTATCATTTCGAACTCTCTAAAATATTAAAGTACGTACTAATTCAACTTATTGTAGTTAAAATTAAGATGTCGTTTTTCTTTAATTGAAAAATAACAATGGTACACTTACTATATTTTCATATAATTTTATACATTTTTACATGGCAATCTATATAATATTTATATATTGAATACAAAAAAAAATTTAAAAATAAAAAAAATCATGTCCAGTACAATGATGACATGATAAGAATAGTATTATTGATAGGAAAAGTATACCAATGCACTGTATATTGAGATAAAATTAAAAATTATTTTTATAGCAAAAAAAGATAAGCTTATCAAGTTATTTCATCAAGTGTAATTGACAACTGTGTCCAACTATATTTTGCAATATTTTTCATAGTCGTCTACTCATAACCAATCTCTAATTATAACCAATGTAATTCTCACTAAGGTGTACATGTGTAATCATTATAGAATAAAATAATGAATATCCCTCATAAAAAACAAAAAACCGAAAAAACAAAATGAATTTTCCGAATGGAGTCTAAATTAACTTTAAGTGCAAAAGAAATACTAGAAAAAAGAGAAATGAAGAAAAGTTACCCGATAGGATGTCTTGATGGGTTTAAAGTTTTGTTATAATTTGTGGCTCCATTGGATTCTCTGAGGAATTTATTGAAATCTGAAATTCATTAAGGGTTTGATGTTTCAATGTGGCCATGATGTTATATCATATGTATTATTATTGTTTTGATATTTGTATGCTATTTTTTTGTGGTATATATATATATATATTCATTATTTTACTACTCATTTCAATTACCACGGATGTATTATTACTTTTCTAAAGTGCTAGTGCCACCATTCGTTGGATGCAATCATTAACTGCAGGGTATATTTAGTAACTATTTTACCATTTGCTTTTCTGATTTCTTTTTTCGAAAACATAAAATAATTTTTTTTGTGAGTTTTTAAAAATAAAATAAAATTACTTCAATGTTTCAAAATTGGTTTTTAAAAATATGTAGCGAGTCTATGTATACCTTTAATAGTTATATACAATCTCTAGCTCTTTCTATCTCTCATATTGCTTCTAAAAAAAATTTATTAAATATAACCGTTATACTGTCACGTTATATAATTAATTCCGTGAAAAAATATTATTATGCAATATATTTATATTTGTAAAATATAGTATTAATGATATCTAATCAAATTATGACACATAGATTAATTATATATACCACATGACAATTTATTTATTATACAGAATAATTTCTCTATTTCCAGAGTCACATTCTTTGAAAATAAAAAATATAAAAAGGATTTTTTTTTAAAAGAAGAAAAGCAAATTCTTTTAGAAACTCGTTTGGCCATATTAAAATAGCACCATTTTTGTTCCTTGTTTCAGGGCAAAAAGTAAAATAAAAAAATGGAAAGCTTCCCAATAAGTATTTAATTTACCCCCTTATGTTATATGACTGAAAAAGGTTTCCCAATGAGAAATATTGACAAGAACAATAATT
Organism: Purshia tridentata; assembly: GCA_003254885.1. Taxonomy (NCBI): domain Eukaryota; kingdom Viridiplantae; phylum Streptophyta; class Magnoliopsida; order Rosales; family Rosaceae; genus Purshia; species Purshia tridentata. The sequence goes on along the minus strand of QANT01005891.1, from coordinate 926 downwards.
AGCTCTACACTAAAAATTTGGAGCCCAAATTTTATGGTGAAAAATCGATAAGATTATGGATAAAAATCTCACCAATCTCTAATCATGAACTTTTAAACCTAAGACATATGCTTTTACCACGTTTGTCGTTTAAAGGTAGTGAATGTATAATGAACCACTCTGATTGCAAATATAATGTTTAAAAATTAGCTTCATCTATTTTGTCATCTTTAAGAGATGATACAATGCCTAATCCACTATATATGCTTTGCACAAATCAAGGGAGGCCCATGATTAATGATTTAACACAATCAATAATTCTTCATTTTTTTATATGATGAAGTGGATTAATTGACCATGGAATAACAACAAAGTTGAATGTTATGAAGGACCCCACAAATTTTTTTTGTAACGCTGAGAAGGAAAAATAAAAAATTACAGCACTGCATCCTTCAATTTTCGTAAACATATATATAACATTTCAGAATTAAAAAAATTTGTAATGCTCATTCCTTTTAATGATGTGCAACAATTAGGATCAAAAAGAGGGAGATTCAGTGGGACGCAGCCCATGGTAAGATCTATTCGTGCATCCTATAAACTCGCCACATGTCATTGGTGCTTATCTTCACAACTAGAGCTACACTGATCTTTTTAATTTTAAAGTAGGTTTTTTACACAAATACCACCTGAACTATAGGGGTGTTGTACGTAAACATAAAATAAAGAATAATATTTAGGGTTTTTTACACAAATACCACCTGAACTATAGGGGGTGTGCTCCCGTACCACCTGAACTTTTTTTNTGAACTTTTTTTTTTAACTATTTACCACCTGAAGTTATCAATATATGCCAATATGGCACCTACAGTCAATTTTTTTATTAAATTATCAATTTTTTTCTCAAACTTTCTAATTTGCCCTTAAAAATTTATTTACTAATAGTG
>QANT01005889.1:0-10578 GCA_003254885.1 Purshia tridentata | reverse complement strand
TCCGATTTGGCTAATTTTTTGCAAGGATAATCTATTAATAGAGATCTAAAATATAGACGGTTCGGATTGTTAAAAAACTACATGGAAGTGGGCCCCATGAGGTATCCTACAAATAACCTTATTTGTAGGATCCTACATTGGAGCCTCCCTCTATATATATATATATATATACAGGCACCTTCTAGTGTGGAATCCCACATTTAAGTCTAAATGTGGGATCCCTCATAGGTCCACTACATATTGTATTTCGATAATCGGAACCGTCTACTTTTTTGGTTTCCATTAAAGGATTGTGGTTACAAAAAATTAGATTAATCGGAGACCATTTGACCGTTGATTAGTTAATCACAATTTCAAGTGTTTATTGAAATATTTTGTTCGTCTACTTATTTGATCAAAGTTCGATAGCTTAATGGTTTCCAATTTGTTTAATTTTTTGCAAGGATGATCTTTAAACGTAGACCTAGAAAATAGACGGTTCGGATCTTTTAAATACCCTATAGTATAAGCCCCAATGAAGAATCCCATAAATATGGGATCCCACACTTGAAGAGGCCTGTATATATATATAAATATATCTATATATATATATTGCATCCATATTATTACATTAATTTATATTATATTGTATTAAAATTTAAAAAAAATCAATCTAATCACATCTTAACTGTGACTGTCTTACAATTTAGTTGTAATTGTCTTGGTAAGTTGAAAAAGACAACTCTCACCAATATAATAAGTATTATTTTGAGTAAAAGTATTGTTTTGACCTCTATTTATACTATTTTATAATATAATTTCTGTTAAAAAAAATTTCAATTCAGTCACAGCTAAATTTGAAGTTGAGTGTCGTACAGTCACAACTAAAACTGAAGTTGAGACTATATTAACTAATTTCCAAGACAATATAAAAGTATTAAGGACAATTTTGTCAAAACTTTATAAATTTTATCTAAAACCCATCATATTTGGGCTAAAGGATAGTAGAAGGGCAAATCTGTCAAACAAGTAAAGCCCAAAACAAATAGAAATCAAGTTCATTAGTTAGCAGTCAAACCTAAAAATTATAAACAAAACTGATTTTCTAAAAAAGTATTGAAATTAGATATTAATCCTAAATTTCTATAATTTTTATAAAGTTTTTAGAAAAATGCTATTAATTAATGCTATAAAAAGAATTTTTTTTTGTAGTGTAAGGTCAAGACGGCCTCAGGTGGTCCAAGTTTTCATATCTTCCAAGTTGGGTCTTTCACCACCACCATTCACATGTTGTTTGCAAATTTCTTAATCTCCCAATGATTTTTATGTTTGGACCTAAACTATGTCTAATAGGGGTGCACACGGATCAGTTATCCAATCTACAAATCATTATTCATATCCAATTCACAATTTGCAGTATAACAATTTCTATATCTATATCCGATCCACAAATTTGAATATTCACAAGTTTGGATATCCACAAAATCGGATCGGATTGGATCGAATAATAGATAATATCCAAATAATAACATAAAAATTATTTAGCAATTACACAACATAAAAATCATCCCTCAAATTAATTTAATAGTTACACAACATAAAATTCAGAAATTAAGCCGAGTCTTAAACATAACAAGTTTCTAGTTTCTAGTATTCCTAAATTATATACTATATATATTTAAAAATTTTTAGAATAAATTTCATTGTCAAACTTATTTAAAATACTCAAAACTTAAACTATATAGTAACATAGATACTATAGTAGGGGCTTTGATTTACTCTATAATAGAAATTAAACATATACAAACATATATATTATATAAAAATTTAATATATATAATTTACGGATAGGATTGGATATATTCGTGGTTTTCACTATTGATATCCATATTTGATTTACAAATTGCGGATCGGATCGGATTGATATCCACAAATACAAAATTACAGATTCGATCGGTACAATATTCACAAATTGCGGATCAGATTGCATCGGTAAGTGGATTTTTGGTATATTTGTGCACCTCTAGTGTCTAACATGAAGATGCTTTAATTTAATTAGGCTTCCCATATCGGGTAATTTTTTGAGACCCCTACACTATTTAATTCGCAAGGTTTTCAGATTGCATAATTCTCCTATACCAGGTTATTACCTTTAAATCTTCATTGTCAAACAAATCAAGGTATCAATTTACAAATTTCTTCAGGAATTTCTTTGATACGGTTACCACTCAAATTTAACGTTCTCATGCATTTCAATTGCAAAATTAAATCTAGCCCAATGGTAGTAACTTTTGAATCAAAAGTTGTGAATGTACGTAGATTTCTTCATCACCAAAACTGATATGTTTTCAAAACTCCTTCTTTACTTTGATTTGCGTTGAAAGTGCGATTGGTTGTTTGATTGAGTCATTTGTTTGAGTTGGGTGAAAGGATGGTTCTGTGATAATGTTTATGGTAGCTGCCGGAGATGCAAAAATACCGTTGAAAAGGATGGTTTTGATTGAGTTATTTATGGTAGCTGCTGGAAGAAGTTCAAGTCTGAATCAAAAGAGGCCAAAGAGCATGACTATTGATAGAAATGAAGCAATTAACTTTGGCTACAGGAAAAAATTAATACTTTTCATTATTCATGGAAGATTAAGGAAAAATTGTGAATCACCATTTTACATTGATTCTTCAGTAAAATCATGCCTAGCCAGTAGTGATTATAATAACAACTGAAATTAAGTGAAGTAATTTGATATCTATGAAAAGTTAAGGACAAAACAAAACCTTTCCAATTTTACAACATTTGACATTGCTTCTTCAGTAAAATTAAATCATGCATAGACCAAAGTTCCCTTATTTTTTTAATGGAAAATTTGACAAAATGTAAAGAAGTTCTAACATTGAATTTTTTCCTTTTAAATTATGGTGCCACATCGATCAAAAAATTTATTAAGTGGTGAAGTGAAAAACGAATCAAAGTTCATATTGTAGATTGTTAAAAATCCAATATAATATTACGTTGACCGAATATTACAAGTTGCAGAAAGATGTTTAAAGTGCAATGGAAGCATGCATGCACACAGTAAATTATAATTAGACATATTGATCATCAAATAATACGCCAGGCAAAGTAGAAACAAACCAAACTACCAAACCAGAGGCAGTCAGGAATATATAGTCTCATCGGGTTTATTTCTCATAGCATATATAGGCATGGAACCAGAGGCAATCTGGAATATATAGTCTCATAGGGTTTATTTCTCATAGCATATATAGGCATGGTGTCACCTCTAGTCTACACCAAAACGATTATTGAAAGTATATCCAATATCCAATATCAATTACAATAAAAAATGTACTGGATCTCTTCACCTATTGCCTTAGCAACTAGCAACTGACTAGGACAGAGACAAGAAAGAAGTTGACACAATTAGTGGGTAAGCCAAATCTTGGAAATAGATAAATAGAATAAAGAATTAGATTTGATGACTGATACATTTTTAGTCACAACATTAATACAGGGAAAGAAGGCTATGGGGGGATGGCACCCAGCCCATTGCCAAAACCAAAAGACTGAAAAAACAAACTACCAAACCAGAGGCAAGCACAGAGGGCAGATGGTGGAGGCAGGGATCCGAATTCCCTCCCAAGGAATAGAAGAAGAACCACAAGAGACCACATCATGTACCGAGACTGCAGTTGCCCAACTAAATTTGACCAGCTTATCCGCTGAAGCATTTCTAAATAAATTCCAGAAAAGGAATGTCACCAGGGAACTTGAGAATAATCCATCACTGGCAACTATTTTTTCTATATAAAATTGCTCCTTCCAGTGATATGTGTTGTAGTGTATAGGTTCCTTGACTTCACTGTCAGAACTGCAGTTGCCCAACTAGTCGCAATCCTCAACCACATAGATGGCCACCCCACGTCAAAAAATTTCCCTATCTCCCATCCCCAACTGCCAGAAGGATTTCTAAATGCATACCAGCAAGAGAGAAGATCGAGGATGTTACTGGTTAATTGTCCTTTTCTTTTTCTTCATGCTCTTGTCTTTTCCAATGGAAGCGGAGGCTTTCCAACACCTTCACTAGGGAGTCAATTTACATAAGGAAAGTCAGTTTTTTTGCATTCGTTCGATGTTAACATGTTCACCACTCAAAATGTTCTCGTGCAAACGAAATTGAGGACAATTTTTTCAAAAGCAAGACAAATTGTACAACATTTTTAAGCACATTTTCTCTGGTAGAGTAGACTTGCACATTCAAAAAAGACAAAAATTCTGAAGGTTCTGTCAAAGACTCACCTGCAACAAGTGAACTTGGTGGGGGATAGAATGAAGATCTAGCATGGACCGTGTAATAAATAACAGACAGAAAAGTGGTAAGCAGATCAAAAGGTATGAATCCCAGTGGAAAAAACATTAATTTAAATGCTTATAAAGACCATTGCACTCGTATTCCCTTGGTTCATTGGCAAGTGCCTTGTAGCAGAGGCAATCTTGTCTATAACCTGGATTGAAAGAAACTTATAATCAATTCCAAACTTACTGCATTAAGGCTCCTTTCTGAGTTCCAAATAAGTAAAGTGTGGATGCATGGATGAGTGATTATTAGATTTTTACATGTTATAGCTCTGCACTTACTTGTATCTAGAAGTAACCGAGTTGGAAATGTAAAGACAAGTGCAGTTTATTTGGATGGCTGAAACCAGCAACCAGAGGAAGCACAATATCATAAGCAACCAGTAACATCTTTGACCCTGCAACCAGCAACCAGTACCCTCAGATATGCGTAAGAGAAACTCAATAAAGATTTATAATAAATTCCAAACTTATAACCTAAAGATTTATTTAAAATTCAATTGGATGCCATAAAGGTCAGCGGCCAACCCAGAATGTTCTCATGTAAAAACAATTGGAGACAATTGTTCAAAAAGCAAGACATAATTGTAGGACAGAGTACATTTTTCTTTGTAGTGTAGAGATGCACATTCAAACAAGACAAAAATTCCAATGGCTCTGTCAAGACTCACCTCCAACAAGTGAACTTTGTGGGGATGGAAGAGTTGTTGAAGGTCTAACATGGACGGTGTAATAAACAACAGACAGAAGAGTGGTAAGCAGAATTAAAAGTAAGGATCCAGTGGAAACAACAATGGAATGGGTATAAAGACCATTGAAGACCATTGCACTCGTATTCCCTTGTTTCATTGGCAAGTGCATTGTAGCAAATTATAAACTCCAAACTACCTAAAGATTTAATTAAAATTTTGTTTCTGGAAAATTCTGCAGAACATAAATAGTACCTGAGAGTAATCTTGTCTTGGGGGAGCCCAGCAGTCATCACAACTTTGAGGCCTGTCCTCCCAATTTAGTACACATAAGGGTGCTAGAAATCTTAGACCCTGCAACAGCAACGAGCACCCTGAGATATGCATAAGGAAAAAAAGCAGAAAATAAAGGTAATTCCAAATTTTAGAAATTCAATTGGATGCCATAAAGCTCACCAGGATACAAATATGATATTACAGATGATCGAGGTGAACCACAAGGCATTTCCTATAACAAAGTTGTGGTTGTTCGAATGATTACAAAATTAGAGATAGAAATGAAGTAATTAACTCTGACTAAGGATATTGTGACATTGCTTCTTTGGTAAAATGAAATGATACCGTTAGATAAGTAAATAAAGTTTACTTACAAGAAAAAGAGTATAGCTGGATGATAATGGTTGGAGATTGCCAGAGCTCCTCACTCACCCAAGATGCAAATCTCTGATGAGGATCATCTGTCATGCGTCTGTGTTTCTAGATCCTCCTCCTCCTCCTCCTCCTCCTCCTCCTTCTGGATCCAAACTCCATCTTTCTGTACAGTCCTCCAATTCACTTCGATCTTTGTGGTGTGAGAAATCTTGTCCCACTCCTTACCTCCTTTTTTGCAAAATTCTTCAAAAATTGGAGAGTCATTGATGTGCAATTTCTGTAGTGGTGTCTTCCGCAGGAAGTTGGGCAGTGTTTCTAGCTTTCTACATTCATAAAATAGCAGGTAAGAGAGGGAGGGCATTATTGTAATCTGATCTTCCCTCCACCCTTCCACTCCTTCCCACTCTTCCCAATCCTCCATGAAGTAGAATTCGAGTCGTTTCAATTTGGGGAACAAAATATGTGACTCTGATGATTTTAATTCTAATGGTGATGTATGCGTGTTGTCTATTATTCCCAAAAACTCCATTCCTATCTTTTGAATCTTTCCACAGCCCCAAATTTCCAGAGATTCCAGGGATGACAATTTCCCCAAAGCAGGCAAAAACGTGACATCTGACATATCCAAAGAAAGCTTTCTCAAGTTTTGTAAAGACATCAGCCAACTGGGAGACGATTTCGTGTTTCTACAACTGCGGATTTTTAAAGATTCCAAAGCTGGATGTGGTTGTAAGGCATTCAGTATTTCTCCATTGTTTTTATGCTCCATGGTATGACTGCGTCCGAAATAACATCCGAAATCGAGTACCAAATGAAGGAGGTCTTTCTTATTCACCAATTGTGCTTTCTCAGCCTTGCTCGCATCTTCCGTACGCCCTATGTGTGCAATCTCAAGACACCCTTGAAGGTGATCCAAGTTTTTCAAATCTTCTAACTTCAATCCTCCTTCATTATCCGCACCCACATGAAACTCATCTACCGTTCGCAGACTTGTTAATCTCCCGATCCCCTTTAATTTTAGGCCCCAAGAGCGCATAACATGAAGATGCCTTAAGTTAATTAGCCTTTCCATACCCTCGGGAGCTTTCTCCAAATTCGTGCAACGACTAATTCGCAGGGTTTGCAAATTGTATAAATTACAAATAGCATCAGGTAATTCCTTCAACTCATAATTGTCAGATAAATCAAGATATCTCAAATGTATCAATGCACCGATTTCCTTTGGAATTTCTTTGAGGAGGTTACGACTCAAATTTAATGTCCTAAGGCATTTCAATTGAGAAATTACCTCTGGGGCAATAGTAGTAATTCTCGAATCAAAAGTTGTGAGAGTACGTAAACTTTTGTAATTATTATAAGAAATAGGAAACGGAAGTTCAAGCGCAAACATTAAAGTCAAATGACGAACATTATGATCCGGCACATCCATTCTCTCACTAGCACCCTTAATTTCCATACTAGAGAATTCGTTCTTGGTTAAATATTGCACAAAGTCATGTACAATATCATGCATTTTGCATCTTCTTATATTTCCGACCTCATCTTTCTCAAAATCTTGGAAGAAACACCGTTTTATTAAGTCATCAAAATATGTTTGACCTATTATTTCCTTCTTTTCTTTGCTTTCCTCAACATTCAAATAATCTTGCGACATCCACAACTTAATCAAATCATCTTTATTAATCCTAAAATCTTTTGGAAAAATAGTACAATATAAAAGACAACGCCTGATTGTTGAGGTCAAATCATAATAACTTAGTAATAACGGTTGGAAAACATCTTCCTCAAGTTCTTTTAAATTCCAAATTTTACTGTTCAAAACACTTTGCCATTCTTTCACTGTTTTCTTACTGCGCATGAGACTACCTAAAGTCTTAGCAGCAAGAGGCAACCCCTTGCACTTTTTAACAATCTCATTACCATCAGCTTCAAACTCTTTGGACTCGTTTCTATCCCTGTCAATGAATGCAATGTGATAAAACAATGACCGGCAATATTCTTCGCTTAGCTCCTTTAAAGGAATGATATTAGTTGTTGGTCCCATCATAGTAGCAACCTCCTCATTTCGCGTTGTCACCAATATTCTACTGCCTCTACCACCACTACGCAAAGGTTTCATTATTTGTTCCCATTGACTACGCTTTGGGTTCCACACATCATCTAGGACAAGGAGGAATTTCTTTCCCTCAATAGATTCATTTATACATTGCACAAAAGTTTGCAACTCTTTTGAATCTGGGGCATTATGTTTATTAAGACTTTCAACGACAGCTTTAGTAATTTTGATCTCGTCAAAAGGGTCAGAGACACATACCCATATTCTCAAATCAAAATGATCCTTCACTTTTTCATCATTATAAGCTAGTTGGGAAAGAGTTGTCTTTCCAATTCCTCCCATCCCTACGATAGGGATGATAAGTGGGCCCCTCTCTTCTTGACTACTCTCATTTAACAACTTAGTTACTAGGGAGTTCTTTTCAACATCTCGACCAAATGATATATCATCGACAAGAGAGGATGTTTTCTGGTGTTGAAGTTGCTCAACACGTCTCCCTATGGATTGAAAGCTAAAATTTTGTATTTCATTAGTAATCAACGTTAATTTTCCATTCAGATTTTCTATCTTCAGAGCAATGTCGCGACGGTGAATTACTCGATTAACTTTGCCAAAACAAAAGCAAGGGGAGGGAATTGGGAAACATACCTTCTTCTTAGTACCAAGATCAACATTTTCACCATCTTTATCTCGTTTCTCAATTTGCAGTCTTAGAATTTCAGTGTTCCACTCATCCAACACATTGTCTATCTCGTAAGATACTTCTTCCAGATCATTCAGCCAAACTTTCACGGTGGACTCCACTTGTCTCTTTTCTGCATCCTCAAGCACACGTTGAATAGTTTTCAGCTTGCGTTTGAGATCTGCAACCTCGTTGTCAACACCAACGACCAGTCCGAGCTCTCGTCCTGCCTTGTTAAGAGTGATCGAAGCCAAATTTTCTAGCAGTACGTTAACGAGTGCTTCAGCCATAGTCTTGCCGTAGGTTTGAAGCAGAATAATTGAGAGTGAAAGAGAGAATAAAGTATGAGAAATATGATCAAGTAAGCTAGAAATGCAGATTGGGCGTGCTATGGTCTTTGTTGGAGCCCTTTATATATTGACTCAATTATTGGGTACAACACTAAAATGATGCCTTCTTTAATTAGTAGGGACTACTCAAGAGTCAAGACAAAGGTCTACGGAGTAGACTTTCACACCTTTTTGGCCTTTTTGGTCTGTTTCACACTACTGTTATAGATTCCTTTTTCTTTTTCATTTTGAAAAAATAATTCTAAATTATCCATCCAATCTCCACCTTATCCACCTTATCCTAAATGCTGCTGAGTGGTTTCTGCTTACTTTAATAGTAGGGACAAAGAAAAGCATTGAAAAAAAAAAAAAGCATCCACCCACCTTTCTTTCCCTTTTGATTGATCAGTCCATTTCCTGCTTGAACAGTTTTGTGTGTTTCCACTTTGAATGCTGCATTTCACTTTAGATGCTGCATTTGATTGCTCTACAGTTTTACACAATAATCTGTTTAACCTCAAGAGAGAGAAAAGATGAAGTATCGAACAAATTTGCCTAATCCAACCGCACCTCACCCCACTGCATAATCTAGCTAACATGTTTAGTTCTCAATCACCTCATATATTATACACACTTTCAGTTAAGCATGTTTCATACTGGTGGACTGGTTCTTACTCATTTCCCTCATCTTAATATCAGTTTTTTTTCTTCTACGATAACGATTTCAGATATCAAGAATGGCTAAAAAAGCATGAGGCTATTGGAGATGTTTAAGCTGATCAATTTGGAATGAAACATTAGCTGGGGTTGCAGTCATGAAATTGGAACCTAAGAAATTGAAAGAGAAAATAAAAGATGAAAGATGAATTAGGAATTGAGATTGGATGGGTCATAGAGAAGAAATTAAAAGAGAAAAATGGGTATGATGGATTAGGCTCGTTAAATTTTTAAGGGATAAGATGCTCTTTTAAAAAAAATAATTTTTCTTTTTTACTAAGTAATAAAAAATAATTTTAATTTAAATTTTTAAGGAATAAGATGCTCTTTAAAAAAATAATTTTTCTTTTTTACTAAGTAATAAAAAATAATTTTAATTTAATACGATGATGTGTATAATTACAAAAAAAAAATTAAATATGATGTGTACTATAAAATGATGATGTGTATGATAAGACATGTCAAACAACTAATTAAACAAATTAGGCACAACATATATGTAAAAAAAAATATTGAACAGATCTGAGTTTTTCTTTTAAAAAGGTAATGCTTGTGATCTTAAATTTGTGTAGTAAATGTTAATTTTAATTTATGAAGCAATATTTCATAGATTCATATATCTACCCACTTTAAAGCTCATTTATTTACGATAAATAAACATTGACACATAAATTGCAACATGATTTAATATTTAAATTTGGTACACATTTATAATTTTCTATAATTATGAAGAAAAAAAAAAAGAATATGTCATTAGTTTAGCAGTTGGATGTTCATAATCTCTCCTTTGATTGGTATTTGTAAGTGTCTGCTGGAGCGGGATTGGGCTTGCAGCCTCTCTCAGGCCTGTATGCTATGCTGCGGTTATTTGAGGATTCTGCTGGGCTTTCTAGAGCCCGTATTCTTGATAAGTTAATTTTTGCTGTTTGGGCCTTTGGTCCCCATTTTATAAATATAAAAAAACCCTCAAAAATGATTATATCATCTCATAATTGACTACTAATTCTTAAATTATTTGTTCATAGTTCATATATTAACATTTCTTTTCTTTCTTTCCATCGAATATTAGCATTTCTTTAGTCCCTATCCTTTAGAAACTAGTTTACTTTCATAGTTCATTTGCT
>QANT01005888.1:0-42482 GCA_003254885.1 Purshia tridentata | reverse complement strand
TTTTTCTCACCACACAGCAATCCCAAACTGGCCCTTAGTTTTCTGTCATTGAGTCATTATCTTTGATGAAGTGGCCGGGATATTTTTGTATTTACAACCTAATTTCGTTCAATTGGACTCTATGTAGCCGCCTAAGTTGCCACATGTAAAAAAATATTTTAATATTTGAAAACTTTGAATCATTTAAACCAAAATTCTTTTTTTTTTTTTTTGTCAAAAACAAAAATTTCTTCCTTCCCTCACCCACCTGAGCAAGTCTCATCCCAAACCACCATCTCTCTATCTCTCCCCGACTCCTTAATTTTATCTCCTCCGCATGCGGTGGGGTTCAGCGGCTACTGACAGACCACCACCAGCAATCTCATATATCTTCCTTCTTCGTCCTCCTATGAGCAGAACACCCGAAAAAGCAGTGTAACGAATCAAAAGCCCAGGCCCCCACCGCCATTGACCCATTTTGAGCAAAAGGATGGTCTTGGATCATTCACCAAACTACTGAGCACAACCAATTGAAGCCGAGAAGACATAGCCGCTCATGCCACTTTTTCGGCCAATTCTAGCAGCCAATTGGGTCAACCCAGGTATCAAACTTCATCCTTTTTTTTGTGTTCTTGCCATTAGTATCTTTGTTTTGGTCCAATTCTTGTGAATTTGAAAACCAGTTATGGTGGCTGGGTTAGGCTCCCTCATTCCAATTTGGTCCCCTGGTAATCAGTTGTTCCTTGCAAGTTGAATTAGGACAGAAATTGTTGAAATTTTTGTGTTTCCAAGGGTTTCTACCACTGCCACCGTAAGCGCCGCAACCTGTGACAACGGATTGATGGTGGATTCTATCTATATTGGCCCGGTTGGGTCCCATAAGACATTTTCCAAGTTGAATTGTGTTTTGGGGTGAGTTTTTGTGAAGTTTTAGTGGCAGGCTGCGAAGGAGAGAGTTGCATAGAATGAGTGACGGAGTCAGGAGGAGAAAGAGATGGTGGTTTGGGGTGAGAGTTGCTCCGGTGGGTGAGGGTATTAAATTGTAATTAAGCCAAAAAACCAAAGCTCTTCTGTAGAGGCAAACTTACACAAGTCCAAGTGTATTGTTTTAATTAAGTTATCAAGTGGACCAATTAAAAGATACAATCTCATATTTGTCCTCTAAATCACATGTGAAACACCCCCTATTGCTTAATGGGCTGGCTGGGCAGCAACAGTTATTAATATCATTCACATGCACCACATAGGGAAAAGCCCAATTGTTCAAACATAATTAAGATACCCAAAAAATGAATTAGATGACCTGCCACATGCGTATTGAATGTTGAACCTTTTGAAATATTAAAAGTCTCAATTAATTAGTGCATATTGATAATTTCATATTGCATCGCAATTAGTTAGTAAAATGTGTTTCTTTGAGATTTTATCAATATTTGAAGTTTGAAATTTTTATTGAATTATTTCTTCATTTAATTTTTATTTTGTCGCCACTATGCCCCATGTAAATTAAATTTTGGGTCTATCACTGTTCTTCTGCTTGTTTTCACACTTATTGTTCTTAATTTTTATTTGGTAAAATAAAGATTAGTCTGTCAATCTGATTTCTAAGTATACATCATTTGAGTAATGAGATATGTTCTTAGAAATTGTAGAAAACTAATTCTTACGAACAGATGGCTCATACCTTTTTTTGCATTCAAAAAGAAGAAAATGTTCATTGAAAATACTGAAAGTTATCTATATATTAGTATATATTTTAATTTTAATAATATTACACCCCAATGACTGGCACAATGCATACCCTTTGTACTTTTTGAGGTATCCACGACAATTTTCCCCCTCATGCCATCACAGATATAGCCAACTGCATATCAAGTATTCGACGATATGAGGCTGAGATACTAGGTTGCTGAGTCTGTTAGGATGAGATTGTTGAAAGATAGGGAAAAGCCAAGCCATCCACCCAAGGGATGGGTGACCATATACTCTGAATGTTTGAAAATGGAGTTTGGCTTCCACTACATCCCTTTTTGCAGAGCTTTAGTATTTTGATGCACATCATGCAGCACATGGCGCCGAAGGCCGAGTCATACAAGGATTTCTTGATTGGCATCAATGGATTGAGGATGAAAAGCCTTCAGAGCTTGGCTTCTATCATCTTCAGGGATGGAAAGGTCATTTTCTAAGAGGGAATCCATCATGTCAAAAGAAGTGGAAATTGAAATATTTCTATGTGTCAAGAGGTTGAGAGTCTGAGTCAAACACACGATTGATGGTTCAAATACCTAGAGCATCTGGGAGGCTAGGTAGAGAATTGACTAGGACGAGCTGAGCATAAGTCATCTTGTGTTTTTTTTTAGGCTTATTTGTGTAAATGTCCCCTAAAAGTACCTTTTTCTCTCACTTTGCCCCTTTAAACTTTAATATTCTCACTTTGCCCCCTAAATTTTACAAAAGACTCCCAATTCCTAAATTCCGTCATCACCATCCATTTTGCTGTTAAAAATGCTGATGTGGCGCCTACGTGGATGGACATTTTGGTATTTTCACAGATTAAAAGCTTAGTAGGACTGACATTTCACCAAATCAGTGCCATGTCAACCTAAAGTGGGTCCTACCATCTTATTTAATCGATCACCTCCAGCCAAACCAGGTGCCCCATGGGTTCTGTCTCTTTGAAAAGTAAAGGTAAGTAGGGGTCATCAGAAAGAAAGATTCGAAAAGAAGACAGGGACAATTCGAAAGGGATAAGGCTTTTCTTCTTGGAAAGGCGAGGGTTGGAAAATGGTGGTGTTTAGAGAACATGGGGCCCCTATACCAGTGGAAAGTAAGTGGAATATTTGTTTTCTTCTTTTTTTGTATAGATGGTGGTCCTAAAAGTTACGGTTTTCTTGTCTTCATCTCCATTATTGAGACATAGGGTTAGACTTTTATGTATTAAATTGTGTTGCTGTTGTTGAATGATGTACCCTTACGAATATTTTAGGGTTTTCGGGGTTTCAGGTGAGGCTTTGTGTTTTCTGCTTAGGGTTAAGGGCTAAGGGTTTTTAATTCAAATAATAAAGTGGTTTTGGTATTGTTGAATTAAATACTGTTAATATATAGTTGAAACAATTAACATTTGTGTTAACAGACTTGTAATGAATTGTCCATTTTTCATGTTTTATAGTTGATGAAGATGAGGTTACAATTAAGTTGAATCATTGGGGAAAATTATATAAGATTGATGGCTCACCATGTTATCTTGGTGGTATTGTCAACTGGTTTGACCATTGTTATGTAGATACTATGTCCTTGTTAGAGTTGAATGGAATAGCCAAACTGGTTGGACTACAGGATATGCGTTTTTTCTACTTCAGAGATGCTGCTATTATTGAGATCGAGTCTGACCATACACTTTTCAATCTGTGTGAGAAAATTCCAGCTGGTTCAGAGAGGGTGGTTAGTATGTACACAATTAGAAAAAGTGAAGGCATACAGATTACCACCATAGATGAATTGACAATTATGCTAACTAAAGGTGTCAATGAGATGGAGGGAAAAGAAAATGAAGGTGTCAATGAGATGGAGATGCAAGAAAATGAAAGTGTCAATGAGATGGAGATGCAAGAAAATGAGTGGACTGAAGGTTTCAATGAAATGGAGAGGCAAGAAAATGAGAACCTGACAGACCATGAAGTAGAAGTAGAGGATGAGGATGATGATAGTGATGATGCTGATTTTGTTGATAGTGGCTATGAGGATAGTGAAACAGATATGAACATTCTAAAGGAAGATGACAAACTGTACGAGTCATTTGTTGACCATGAAGAGCCTGATAGACCAGACCTAGAAGATGGAGTGTCAAATAGCACTCAAGACTCTAGGATTGGAGACTATGAAGGATCATCTTCTGAATCAGAGCATGATATAGGTAGTTCTAGGGGAAGATTACCTAAGTTTGACATTTCTAAATGTGTGGTCTTCAGACCTGAAGTAGACATGAAAAATGTACATTTTTGTATGGGGCAAAGATTTGCTACAGCTAAGTGGTTTAAGGCTGCTGTTACACAGTTCTCAAGACAAACTGAAAGAGATATTAGGTTCTCCAAGAATGATCCAAATACTGTGAGAGCAAGGTGTGTGCACAAGAGGTGTCCATTTGTGGTGTTTGCATCTTCGTTGAATGGGAGCCCAGATCTTTTTATCAAGACCTTAAGGGCAGAACACAAGTGTAACAAGTCTACCACAAATAGGGCCATCAATGCCACATACTTAGCCACTAAGTATGCATACCAACTAAGCTGCAACCCAATGTGGAACCTACAAGCTTTCAAGGAACAAGTGAGGGTGGAATGCAAAATAAATCCATCAGATTCACAAATATACAGAGCAAAAGCTAAGGCAGGAGCCATATTGGAGGGTACATACAATCAGCAGTATGCTACCCTTTGGGATTATTGCGACGAGCTTGTGAAATGGAATAAGGGAACAACTGTTGGCATACACTCAAGTCTGGAGGGTGAGAGGCCACGTTTTGAGAGAATATATATATGCCTAGGTGCATTGAAAAAGGGTTTTCTTGCAGGATGTAGACCGTTCATAGGGTTGGATGGTTGCCACATCGAGGGACCCCACCCTGGACAGATCTTGTCTGCTGTTAGCGTTGATGCCAACAATGGGATGTTCCCCATTGCATATTCTGTGGTAGAGGTTAAGAATTATGATAGTTGGAGATGGTTTTTGAAGTTGCTGGGAGAGGACCTACAAATTGAGAATTCACATAATTGGATCTTTATGACAGACAAGCAAAAGGGCTTGCTTGAGGCAGTGGAGGAATTGTTCCCACATGCAGAGCATCGACATTGCTTGAAGCATCTCTATGCAAATTTCAATAAGTTACACAAGGGGCTGGCATTGAAGCTGCAGTTAGAGAATATTGCGAGGGCATCAACAGTACAGTGGTTCGATCATGAGATGAAGAAGATGCTAGAGCTTGATGAAGCAGCCTTCAATTGGCTACATGACAGGCCTGCAAAGCATTGGGCCAAGTCTCATTTTAGTTCAAACAGTAAATGTGACAAGCTCTATAATAACAATTGTGAGGCCTTCAACAAAGCTATATTGGATGCAAGAGATAAGCCTATCCTTACAATGTTGGAAAGGATAAGGCTTTATCTGATGTTGCTGACATGTAGTAGAAGGACAGAATTAGAGAGATGGAGTCATTCTATTGGGCCTAGAATTCACAAAATTCTAGAAAAAAACAAGAATGAGTCTTTCTACTGCATCCCAAGACTAGGAGGGGAAAGAAAGTACCAGGTTACAACACACAGTGGTCGAAGTCATGTAGTGGATTTGGACATGAAAACATGCTCATGCAGGATGTGGGACCTTAATGGTATTCCTTGTGTACACGCATGTGGTGCCATTAGCACATTTCATGGTGAGCCAGATGAGTTTGTATCTGATTACTATAAGAAAGAAGCTTATGAGAGAACTTACAGACCTATGATCAGTCCAATGCCAAGCCAAAACTTATGAGTTAAGTCTGGTAAAACACCATTGATGCCTCCCAAATTTCACGAGCAGCCTGGGAGGCCAAAGAAGGCAAGAATTCGAGCTACTAATGAGCCCAAGGCACCCCCATCCAAGGGCCACAAGTTACAGAAGTTCAACATTAGGATTAGGTGCAGTAGATGTGGAGATGAAGGCCACAACATCCGAACATGTCCTAAATTGAAGAATAAAGGTTCTAGTCAGGTATGGATTTAAGGTTTAATTCCCACCCTTCAATTAATCATTGGTTTTATAATTAAACTTATCTAATTTTCAGAAACAACCTCAAAACATTCTTGATAGTGGACTTGACCAGGCCTCCACATGTGATCCACAACAGAGTAGACCACATAAGCTACCAGTGAGTTTTCTTATTTTTTCTTCTTATGGTTTTATTGTGTACAGCCTGCACGGTTAACCCACTATCTTGTGCAGGCAAAAAGAGGTGGTCCAAGGCAAGTTATGCCACCAAGAGTCATAAGGGCTGCTGTTAGAGAATCACAAGCCTACTTAAAAGACAAGGCTCAGCCTAAATCTAGACCACTAAGAGCATGTAATTCACAATCCCAACCAGAGTTACAAACATCACGAGTGCAATCCAACACCCTCCAAGGCCCCATCCATGCTACCTATGCATCAACCCAATGTGGAGAAGGCCAATCAGTCAAGCAAAAACGATTCAAGTCTCCTGCAAAAAAGATTGACCCAATAGAGCATGCCAGAAAATGCAAGAGGGCCATGAAGAAGCCCGTTTGGGAATTCTAGTCTAGTGCTGGTCTTTTTTGCCCATATATGGCTTTTGATGAATTTTTTTGATGATTTTTGATGACCTTTTAAATGGTTTAGTGGCTTTAACTGCACATAAAATGCTGTTACTGTTATTTGATGGTTTTAGTACAATACATTCTTGGTAGTTGCTACATTTAGGGAATATGGGTTTATTATGGTGTTTAATTTTAGATGGTACATTAGGGTGAAAATGTATGGTCAAGACTTATTGTTGTTGTTGGTGCAGTTTGATACTGAATATAGCTAGTGAACATAGGTATTTTGTGCTTATTTAATGGTTTTGGAGTAATTTTGATGGTGAATATTATTGGTATTTTTTTTATTTGGTTGTAAATATTGGTTTATTGTGATATTTTTGTAATAGGGGAATGTTTTCTTCAACCCAATATTTGATGCCTATATTAATTGGAAATTTTATAACTAATATTGATAACCAAACATATGCCCATTATACAGGGTTTTTTACAAAATATTCAGGGTCTCTTTTGCCCATACACATGGGTCTTTTACAAAACACTTTTTGACACAAACCCTGCTGCTAAAAACCAGACAAAGCAAGAAAACCAACTAACCCAAACCTAACTCCTCTTGCTGCCATTAACTGAACCCAACTATTCATCATATTCAATAAAAACAAATCTCATTCCAAAGCAGTACATCATCTGCATAAACCCCCATGACACAATCAACCCACACCACAAATATTTCTCTTTTGGGTTTCCCTTTTTTGTTTGAGCCTCTAGTGCATTGATCTGTCTCAATAGCCCTGGTATTATAGTCTTTGAGCGCTCACACATTTCGGGATCGAACCAGTCAAAGAACCCACATCCATTGGACCTCTGTGCCACAAAATCGATTAAGGTAACAAAATTACCAACTCACTCCATTACATCAACTAAAGCAAAAAAAAAAACAACAAATACTTACAGTTGAGGACAATGGGCAGCAATGAAATCGCTTCCCTGGATGCTTGTCAGTCCAAGATGTGGCAAATCGAGCTTCTCTTCCACAGCAGCAACACAAGGGTTGGTTCCTTATACCCACTATAGGCTGCCTACTGCTGTTGTTGCTTTGGTGGCTCATGGTGCTCATTGATGGAAGCAGGGAAGCAAGAATATGACGACACTAATGGATAATCTTAGAAATGCCTATCAGTGGAGCTGATGGAGGAGACAGGAACTAGGGGAGCGTCTGAAGGGCTGGATCCATTTAATTAGATGGTGATTGATTAAATAAGATGGTGGGACCCAATTTAGGTTGACATGGCACTGATTTGGCGAAATGTCAGTCCTACTAAGCTTTTAATCTATGAAAATACCAAAATGCCCATCCACGTAGGCACCACATCAGCATTTTTAACGGCAAAATGGATGGTGATGACGGAATTTAGGAATTGGGAGTCTTTTGTAAAGTTCGGGGGGGTAAAGTGAGAATATTAAAGTTTAAAGGGGCAAAGTGAGAGAAAAAGGTACTTTCAGGGGGCATTTACACAAATAAGCCTTTTTTTTATATATTCGTATCAGCTCTAGCTCAACCTTAGTTTTGTTTTGCAAAACCTTGAACCAAGTGTAAGCTAAAAGGAGAGTTCTAGGAGCAACTTGACAAACTTAAAGCTCTTCCCATCGAACAACTCTCCACAACCTACCTTCTTGACCGTGATCAAATCAGCAGCAGCGGGATATCCTTTTACATGCTGAGAAGAGATCATAGGTTGGACAAGCAAATGGATAAGCCCAGATTTACCGAGAAGCTGGCAAGGAAGGTTGCAAAAGAAAGAGCTCGAGTGACTGCAAAAATGAAGCAGTCTGAGTCGATCCAAACTCGATTAACACCAAGAAGAACCCTTCCTTCCTTCGCTATTCACTCGGATCTGCCTGGGGAGAAAAGAAGAGTGCTTGAGGTTACTTAAGCCTCATCTCCTCCACCAAAGAAGTCCTGGTCTGAGCCGAAGGACAAATAGGCTCAAACCATCGACAAGACTGTTGTGGATCTAGAGGTGAATGCTGCCCTCGAATCTTGGTGACGGGCATGAAAAGGGTCTTGATGCGTAAGGTTGTAAAGGATATTTGGCCGGAGAAGAAGAGCCTCTCTGCCATGCAAATGGCACTGCGCGCGTCCAACCAAACGATGGTGGTAAGTGTTTGATTATTTTGGATTGAACCTTATTGGTTTAGCTTAGATTGATATGCTCATCTATTTTTATCTCCTATTTTTTTATTTATAGTTTGCACAGAGGAGCTTTGACGAGGTCCAGAAGGTCATGCTGGTGAAGGAAAAGATGAAGTTGAACATAGAGCATATAATTGAGCTAAAAAAGCTAATGGTCAAGTCCGAGAAGAAACTCTCAGATGTTGAGCAGAACTTCAAGGACAAGCATGAGCGTGCTACCAGCCTTTAGGTCTAGCTAAACACAACCAAGAAAGAGAATGTTTAGCTTAGTAGGGATTTGGGGGCTGCTGTGAAAAGCCTAGAGAAGATGATCACATTTGCCGATGAATAGCAAGTTGATTTGCATGAGGCTAATAAGAAAGTAGTCGATGCTTGGCAGTCTGCTCAAGTGAATAAGGAGGTCCTTCTTTTGGCTCAGCTTCAGGGTACCAGAGCTTATTGGAGGAGATTCACGCCAAGAAGCCTGATTCAGACTTGTCTTTATAGTTGAGGACTCCGAGGATGAGGCTCAAGGTGGGTCCCTAGCCAAGGGAGACAGGGAATCTGAACAGGAGACTCTAAACCTTAAATTCCGATTGGAGATGGGGGAGGAAACCTAGGATGAGCTAAAGGCTAAAGAAGAAGGACATCCAGTGACTGATGTCTTTGTTCCTCTAGCCGAGTTGAACGAAGGACCTACGAAAGAACCGACAAAAGGATTGGTGGCTAATGTTGATCCATAGAACTTGTGTCCTCCAACAGCTTGAAATTGTAGTTTTCACTTCTTCTTTTTTTTTTTATTAGAGCCAAACCTTGGCTTCATATTTTGATTGTAATGAGCAACTTTTGGTTAATTTTAGATGTTTTTCTTACTTGCATTTATAATTTGAATGTTTGCTCGGATCAGACTTTGGAAAAGAACATAATTAATTTGAAGAAAAAAAACATAAGATAAACAAACCTTGGAAAACTGGAAAAATGGAAAAATAAGATAATTAATTTAGAACAAGTGTTTCTAGGCTCGGCTCGGACCACCGAGCATGGCAAGAAAACTTGAGAAATAATTATTTTAAAATTTATAAATTTTCCAAGCAATAAGGATCGGATATGGCCACTCAATTCAGACATATAGATTTTTTAAAGACCTTTGGGGTTTATAGTTCACTAAACGCATGGTTGGACGGATACTTGACCTAGTAGATGATGACTGTGTATAAACACTTGGCTCGGCAAAATGAAAATGTTTTAGAGATCTTTGGGGTTTGTACTCCACTGAACGCATGCTCAGAAGAATACCTGACCTAGTGGATGAGAAATGTGTATACTCACTCGACTCAGCCAGATGTAAATATTTTGGAGACCTTTGGGGTTTGTAGTTTGCTGAATGCATTCTCGGATAAGGTTTCTAGGTTTGCCATTGATATCACTTAAGCTATAGGTTCTAGATCTGATCACTTTGATAATACGATATGAACCTTCCCAGTTTGGATCCTTGCGGATTTATCCACAAACACTGCTATCACAAAGGAAATCACACTTCCATTAGTATTCTCAAGCTTCTTGATTATCTTGCCATCAATTGCGAAATTTACTGACCAATTCAACTAATTTCCCAGATGTTGCAACCAAGTGTTTAGCTGCTTTGAAGGTGTGCACAAACTCCAACCCATTTGAGGTCAACTGAAGCAGAGCAATCCAGAAAGACCCATATGGGGAAAGATTGATGTTGTTTGGTGCACTAGGCAGATTCTCAATGAACATATAGGCCTTTCCTTTGTTCTCTCCCTATAGCCAATATGCTTATGATTTCGTTTTTAAGTTAGAATGACTAAAGAGTGTTGCATATCTAACTTGCTTAATTCCATGTTTCACAGACCAAGGTGGCATTATAGCTGCGTGGAGCGAGAGAGAGAGAGAGAGAGAGAGAGAGAGAGAGAGAGAGAGAGAGAGAGAGAGAGAATTCAAAGGAGAGAAAGAAAGAGAGAAAATGCGAGAAAAAGATAAATGGACTCATGTGATCACATGTAGGGCAGAGTCGGTTTGATCGAAAAATCGAGAACCGTCTAGAAACCGGTGCTACCGATACCAAAAGAACCAAAACCAAGTTGATCCGAAATCAAGACAACGATAACTAAACCAAACCGAGATGCCGATTCCAGTCTTAGTTCTCATAATCCAAAATCATCGGTTTACCGAACCAAACCGAATATATAAAATTAATGTTCAAATTTATATATTTATACACATTTAACATTTTAGATAATAAAATTAATATTAATAATCTAGCTATATTTTAGATAATAAAATATATTTTATATATCAATTGAACCATATGAGGTAAAAGATAGTAAGATGAAAGTACAACATACAAGGTTTAAGATTTAAATATCATTATATAAGGTTTAGGGCATATATATTAGGGTAATAGGAAATTTATGGTATNTATATATTAGGGTAATAGGAAATTTATGGTATTTTTAATTAGATTTAAATAGAAATGTATTATATAAATTTAAAACCATATATTTTTTAAAATTACAGATATTAAATTGGTGCAAAATTGACTTAAAATGCTACAAAATGGCCCAAAATGGCCAAAAAAGGCCCACAAATGACTTTAAAAAAAGCCCAAAATGTGGCCCAATCTATGTTCGGTAAAAGCCCGATCCGAACCGGTCCGAACTGGTTTTTCGGTACAACCAGTATTGTAACGACCCGCACCTTTTAAGTGAGTTATAATAGGGCCCAATGTTGACTTTTAGATATAGCAAGATTTTAGCTTTGACCTTGGGTCCGTTAGGAAGGTCTTGAGCTCATGAGTTCATTGACACGCGGCATGGGTGATTTCGAGTTACGGTTAAAAAGTTATGAACGTGATAAAAGAGCTCAAAGTTGACTTTTTAAATTGCTCGGATTTTATAGTTGACTTTGACATGGTTGCGTAGAGCTCGACTTCACGAATTCATAGACACGTAGCATGCGTCGTTTGGAGCTACGGTTTGTGAAATACGGAGGTTCAAAGTGAGGGGCAAACTTGTAATTTTGAGGAAATTGTATAAAATATTCCAGAAAATTCTGGAATATTCCTCTCCCTCTCTATATCTCTCCCCTCCCCACGCGCAGGCAAGGAGCCAGCCAGCCCAGCCCGACGCCCCTCCTCTCTCTTCCTTGCGCGACCCCCCAGCCCATCTCCGGCCACCTCCGACCTGCCCAGCCACCGGCGACCCCCACCCAGCCTCCTCCCGCGCTGCCCAGCCCCTCCCTCTCCCTCTCTCCCGATCTCTCTCCCCTGCGTGCGCGACTGGAGCTTGCGGCTCCAGTTAATTCCGGCGACACCAAACGACGGGACGGCCGAGGAGCACTCCCCAGCCGCCGACCGTCCCTCCCCAAGCCTTCCCTCGCTAGCCGCCGCCTCCCCACGCAGTGAAAAGCTCGGAAAAACCCAGTTTTGGCCGCGAGTCCTCTCCGCCGATTCCGGCTGTTTCCGGCCACAATTGGCCCAAGTTTTTGGTGAGTTTTCTCCCTCCTTGCATGGGTTTTCCTTCCCCTATAATTTAGTTGTTCAATTTCGAATATTTTATAGGATTAAAACTCCTCTTTTCATGGGCTTTCATTCCCCTATAATTTCGTTGTTCAATTTGGAGAAATTGTGAGAGATTGAATTTAGGAATTGGAACCCATTTCGGATTCTCTTGAGATGTCGGAAATTGGAGATTGTTTTATGCATTTTTAGGCCATAATCACTCCTAGGAACGATAAATTGAGGATTAGCACAAGGAATTTTGAGGAATTTGAAGAAATTGGAAAGTTGGGGAAAATGGGGTTTATGCCCATTTCGGGTTTGGCTTAGATTTCCAAAATTTATTCAAATTGTGTAATGTTGTGGGCGATCTCTGTCATTAGGAACATATAATCGAAGTTGGAACGAGAAACTTGAGGAATTATGAAGGAAATTAAAAGTTGGGTAGTGGATGCTTAGGTCCATTTTGGGCTTTCTAGAAATCCAAGGTGTTTATGGTGATCTAATTGAAATTGGGCGTGATTTTCATCTTTAGGAACGATCTATTGAGGTTTAGAAATCTAATCTAGAGTTTGGAATGATGGGTTCAAAGGAAAAGGCGAAATGGTGGAATTGGGGTTGAAAGTGCCACTTTGTTTGGGGTTGAGGTTAGTCCGACCCATTAATCGTGGAATTTAGAAATCATCGTTGATTTTAGACTTTATTAAGCGGGCTATTGACTTGGGTTGTATAGAAAAGTCTTAGGTGAGCAAAACCCCAAATTTTAGGCATAGACGGACACTTTAAATGAGGGAACTAACGACGTATTTATCTTTTTCTTATAGGGACAACACCCGAGATTGAGGGCGACCCAGCCGAGCAACGAGACTAGACTCTTTGACTGTGAGTGGACTTCGTTTTATTTAAGTTTCTCAAGTTCTTAAATTGAATTTATTTTCTTATGCTTTGCTTAGTCATGAATTTCAATTAGTATTATTTATTTTGGGATTTGGAGTGCTATTAAATGAGTATATGGGTTAATATTTATTTTTATCAATTTACGATTGAGGTTCTGTGAAAATAATTTAAAGTAAGGTTTTCTGGAACAATTATTGATTTCTCCAAAATTTTAAGAAAGTTTTCAAATGGAATTATTTAATTTCAATGTGAATGTTTGAGGACGGATGGTTTTGGATGTTATTAAGCACCCGCTTAGTACCCGTTCTGGACATTGGAATTATATAGGTCTTTGGGACCCATCGTGACACACACATAGGCTTTGGGCCGTGTGTTGCGGTGCCTCGCCCTTTGGGGGCAGCTCTGCGTGCACGTATGACCAGTTATTTGCCCTGCCTGTACGATGCAGAATTCCGTACAGGTGTATGGCCAGTTAGTCTTGCCCTGCCTGTACGATGCAGAATTCCGTGCAGGTGTATGGCCAGTTAGATTTGCCCTGCTCGTACGATGCAGCATTCCGTACGAGTGTATGGCCAGTTTTCTAGGGTACTTAGATGGTGGCTTTATGAGTTATTTTCCAGTAAATAAATTTCNCATTCCGTACGAGTGTATGACCAGTTTTCCAGGGTACTTAGATGGTGGCTTTATGAGTTATTTTCCAGTAAATAAATTTCAGATAGTTCTTTTCTATTATTACATTGATTTGAAATCTGTATGAAATAGTTTTAGAAAGAAAAGAGTTTTAAAAATTGGGGGATTTCCAAAGAGAGATGTGAGGTTTTGATATTAACTTATTTTTGAGTATTTTTACTATAATAAATGAATTGTGCTATAACCTAAGTTTAAACACTTTTATCTCCGTCCACTCACTGAGTCGTCTTATTAGTTTATCTCTTTTTGTTGTTTTAAATTTTCCCCCAGGTGGTAGCGGTGAAGCGATCGGGCCAAAGACGTCGAGGAAAGTCTAGCGAGCTTAGTAAATTTTTGTAGGCACTTAGTTATGTTTGTAAACCTTATTTTTCTTAGCGAAATTTTGTAGACAACCTTAATAACTCTTGAATACTTAATCAGTGGATTGAATTTGTTGGGTCAGAGACCCCTTTTGGTTGTGGTAGAGGAGCTGTGAAACTTAGAAGTGCATTGCAGGTCTCGTGGAGAAAAAGGGTTCGTCCAATTTCAGGGGAGGTTCTGCCGAAATTTCGGTAGGATTTTCCTTGATATTGGATGCCCGCAGGATCACTCCGGATTCCAGGGTGGAATTCGGAGAGGGTCCTGTCATAGACTCTTTGGGAGACCAACATGATAGAGTTGAATCTCTAATAGAAAACGAGCAACCTACTCCGCAATCCAAAGGAAAAGAAGTTCCTATAGTCAAAACCTTTGAATTAGGAAAAGACTCAAGGTTAAGCAATGACCAAGAACTTCTCAAAAAAATTAATCTAAAACTAGAAAATCTCCACATTTCCTCACCAAATTCAGTGTGGGTGATCACTCAACGTTCGTCTAACCCTGAAACAAATTTCAAATTTAACAAACTAAAAGCCCCAATTACGGCAACCACACCTTATTATTTAAGACCCACACCAATTGATCTACAATTTGAAACAAGAAAGCAATTTGTTCACGCATCCTATAGTGAAGGAAGCCTTTACGAATGGAATATTGATGGGATAAGTGAATATCAAATAGTACAACACATGGAAGAAATGATAATGTCCATCGTGCTAGGAAAAATGAATCAATTATTTTCAAAATTCTAATCGCTGGTTTTACGGGACAATTAAAAGGCTGGTGGGACCATTATCTCACAGAAGAAGACAAAAAATCAATTAAAGAAATTATAAAAAAGGATGATAATGGAAGTATTATCTTCAACGCCCAAGGTCAACCAGTTTCAAATAGCATGGCAGCTCTAATATATGCTATTTTCCGGCATTTTATTGGAGAAAACTCAGCCTTGCTCAACCAATCTGAAGAAACCCTTTCAAACCTCAAATGTAATGATACAAAGATGTCTTTTTAACTAGAGTATTGATGAGAGAAGACTGTGTCCAGTTTTTTTGGAAAGAAAAATTTATCTCTGATTTACCTAACCTTTTTGTTGAAAGGTTAGGATCAAACTCAGACAAATGTATAATGACAAAATACCATACGGAGATCTCTCTTATGGACAAATTATAAGCATTATAAATACCATTGGTGTCGAACTTTGTATCGACATCAAAATCAAAAATCAATTGAAGAAAGACCATATCACCTCAAGACAAGAGCTGGGAAGCTTTTGCAAACAATTTGGTTTCCAAATGCCTTCTCCCTCTAAACCTCACAAAGGAAAATCCTTCAAAACCTATTCCAAAAGGTCTTACCAGCAAACTCCTCGACCTGAGAAACCTTACAAAAGGAAATTTTCCAAAAAACCAAAAAAGCCTTTCCAGTCAAAAGACAAAAAAACCCCCATTTCGTTACAAGTGCGGAAAACCTGGCCACTACAAAAGGCAATGTAAAGTAAGACAAGCCCTTAAAACTTTTAACCTTGACAAAGTAACTAAAACTACCATTTTAAAAATCTTAGCAAAAGAAAGCCAAACAGACACAGAAAACTCCTCTGCGAGTTCCTCTGAGGAAGAACTCCAAATTGATGAACTTGAATGGGATTCAAGTTCAAAAACTACCGAAACCAGCCAAGAAGAACACTGTGAAAACTTTCAAGAAACAAAATTCTGCCTAGGGTGTAAACCAAAAGATAAAGGAAAACAAAAGATAGACATGATTTCAAGAAGAAACAAGAAAATTAGAACAATTAGCCAAGAATCAAAAAATGAGCTACTAAATTTTACCCTACAAATAGAAGATCCGGAAACACAAGCAAATTACTTAAAAGCCCTTAAGTCAATCCTAGAACACAAAGCTGAAACTTCCACAGTCCAAGAACTAAAATCATTTTTAAATATCAAAGACATCCTTAAGAGTTTTCCAAAAGAAAGACCCAATCCATTAACCCTTGAAGACCTCCAAAAGTAAATCAATGGGTTAAAAAGAGAAGTAGCCCAAATAAAGTCCGATCTAGCGACCACCTAGGCTAGCCTTTTTGCCCTTGAAATCCCTCATCTTCAAGACAAGGACGAAGCTAAAGAGGATGAGGAAGACAAAGACGCCTTCCTCCAAACCATTTCTCGAATTTTTATCAAAAATGGAAAACTAGGGTCATAATAAAAATCCAAAATTTTCAAGTCTGTATAACTGCCTTTTTAGATTCAAATGCTGATCACAACTATATCTGTGAAGGTATTATACCTACCAAATTCTATGAAAAAACCAAAGAATGTCTTAGTGCTACTAATGGTACTAAACTGCAAATAAAATACAAAGTTCCCAACACACATGTCTGTGTCAGTCAAATTTGTGTCCAAACTACTGTCATCGTAGTTAAAAACATAGAAAAAGAAGTAAT
The DNA here is from genome assembly GCA_003254885.1 of Purshia tridentata. Taxonomy (NCBI): domain Eukaryota; kingdom Viridiplantae; phylum Streptophyta; class Magnoliopsida; order Rosales; family Rosaceae; genus Purshia; species Purshia tridentata. Next base: position 26,121 of record QANT01005888.1, on the reverse strand, counting down.
TTTAGGAACCCCTTTCTTAAATCTACTTCAACCTTTCATGGTAACTCCATAGAGAATTACCACAAATCTGCTAGAAAAAACTATCCTCCTAGAATTCCTTGACAAACCCAAACAGAGAGACATCAACACTATCCAAAATCTCTTGGTAAAAGACAAAATTAGCCTCCTAAAACGCAAAAAACCCAAATCAGTTTCCTCAAACAAGAAGTTAAAATTAAAAGAATCGAGAACCAACTGGCTCAACCAAGTCTAGTTAAACAGGTTAATTAATTTAAAGAAAAATTGACCAAAGAGGTAAGTGCTAATGCACCAAACGCCTTTTCTCACAGGAAGCAGTATTTTGTTACTCTCCCTTACGAAAAGGACTTCGATGAAAAGAAAATCCCAACTAAATCCAGACCCATCCAAATAAACCAAGACTTGCTAAATTATTGCAAAAAAGAGATCCAAGACCTTCTAGACAAAGGTTTGATTAGGCCTAGTAAGTCCCCTTGGAGTTGCTCTGTCTTTTATGTTCAAAAGGCCTCTGAGCTTGAAAGAGGAGCCCCAAGGTTAGTCCTCAATTACAAACCTCTTAATAAAGCCCTCAAATGGATTAGATATCCAATTCCTAACAAAAGAGATTTTCTTAAAAGACTAACGAACACAAACATCTTCTCAAAGTTTGATATGAAATCAGGATTCTGGCAAGTCCAGATTGCTGAAGAAGATCGATACAAAACAGCCTTCAATGTCCTATTTGGGCAATACGAATGGACATTAATGCCCTTCGGCCTTAAAAATGCTCCCTCAAAATTCCAAAAAATGATGAATGACATCTTCAATCCCTATACAGAATTTTCAATAGTATACATTGATGATGTTCTTATCTATTCAAAATCAATAGATCAACACTGAATGACAGGACCGTTCCCAAATTCCACCCTAAAACTCGGAGTGATCCTGCGGGAATCCAATATCAAGGAAAATCCTACCGAAAATTTGGTAGAACTTCCCCTGAAATTGGACTAACCCTTTTTAAAACGAAACTTGCAAAGAACACTTCTAAACAACAGCTCCTCTACACAAAAGGGGTCTCTGACCCAAAGTTCAAAACCAACTAATTAAGTTTTCAACTAGATTTTCAGAGCGGTACTACAAGTTTAACTAAGGAAATAAAATTTACAAAGACAGCTATGCGCCTACAAATACACCAGTTAACTAGATTGTCTCGACGTCTTTGGCTCGACCGCTCCACCGCTACAGCTTGAGGGGAAAATTTAAAACAATCATAAAGGAAAAACTAGTGAGATGACTCAGTGAGTGAACGAAAATAACAAGTGTTTAAACTTAACTTAAAATAATCCATTTATTATGGCAAACTATAAAAATAACAGGGCACTAAGACCTCACGTCTCTCTTTAAAATCCCCCAGTTTTAAATCACTTTCATAAAATCCATTGAAAAATCTATGTAAAAATCCGCATATGAAATCCATTCTGAAAACTTGAAAAATCAATAAAACTGGTCAAGCTCCCATTTTAACAAATAAGCACTGAATCTATATCAACCAAGAATTATCTCGTAAACTGATATGAAAAAGAAACCTCTCACCCAATCCAATATCCAGCGATCTTACCGTACATGCGCAGGGTCCATAACCAGCCGTACGCATGTAGGGCCAATAATCTTGCCGTACATGTGCAGAGCTGGAGTCTGTCATACACATGCAGGGCCACTAAATTTGCCGTACGTGCACGCAGGGTCACCTCCAAAGGGCAAAGCATCCCGGCACACGGCCCAAAGCCCAAGTGTGTGCCGTGATAGGTCCCAAAGACCGATCTGAACTGATATACTGAACTGGATACCAACAGGGTGCTTGAAAACAATACCAAATAATTTCATTCCAAGCCACAACAAATCAAATTCAAAACCTTTTTAGATTAAACAAGAAAATTATTCACCAAACTCGAAACTTATAAATTAAATCCTTTCTCAAAGAACCAATAGTTACTGTAAACTGATAAACAAAATCAATCCTTCAAACTTATATGAGAATAAATAAATTCTCAAAATCAATTTCAATAATCTAAATTCTCAGCTAGTTCAAAGCATGTATCATATTTAAAAATTCAATAAACTTTAATAAAATCAAAGTCCACTCACAGAGATAGCCTAGCTTTGGTCTTCGATTGGTTCATCCCTGGACTTGGGAATGTCGCCTAACACGAGAACGACAAGACGTTAGAATACTAATCAATTCATGGTCGTAAAAACACAAGTGCATATTCTAGGCATTAAGCTCCACAAATCTATATTTAACTATAGCCCAACTTATTTTCTGTCTTGACTCAAAAGCCGATACCACTAGCTCGTTTTATTTGGTAAATTTCCCCAATTAATCTCCAATATACCTGTTCAAGTGTCGTTTCAAAACCCAATAAGTGTCTAATTTCACATCAAAGTCACCATTTCTCAAATTTCTTCAAACTAACTATTCTAAACCTCAATAAATCGTTCCTAAGGGTGAAAATAATTCCCAATTGCCATTAAATCTCCATGAACACTTTATATTTCTAGAAATCCCGAAATGGACCTAAACCTCAACTATCCAACTTCCAATTTCCTCAATAATTTCCCAAATTTCTCGTTTCAATCTTTGATTAGAGGTTCCTAATGATGGAAATTACCCAAAACACCTCACAATTATACCCAAAACTTGGAATCCTAAGAGAAATCCGAAATGGCCCTAAACCCCCAAATTAAATCTTCCACAAATACTCGAAATTAAACAACTAATTTAGGGAGAAAAAAAAGTCCATGGAAAGAGAAAGGAAACTCACCAAAAATCTAGACCAATCATGGCCGGAAACGGCCGGAATTGGTGGAGGAACTCGCGATGCAGTTGGGCTTCCCAAGCTCGAAGCTACGAGTGGGGGCAAAGGCCGGCGAGGGGGAGGACTGGGGTGGCTGGTCGGCGGCTGGGGAGTCGCCGATGGGGGCTGGGTTGGTTGGAGGGGTGCTGGGTCGTCGCGTACAGAGGGAGAAAGAGATCTCGGGAGAGAGAAGAGGAAGGGCTGAGGTCACTGGCCGGTGATTGGTGACGTCGCCGTTGGGTCTAGGTCGGCCGAGAAAGGCTGGGTTGGTCGCGCAAGGGAGGGGAGAAGGAGAAGTCGGGTGGGGGGTGCTGTCTGCGCATGGGGAAGGAGAGGGAAGAGAAATGGAGAGAGAGAGAGAGATTCCAGAAATTTCTGGAATGTTAAATGCCATTTCATCATAATTACAAATTTGCCCTTTACTTTAAACCTCTGTATTTCTCAAACCGTAACTCCAAACAACACACACTACATGTCTACGAATTCATGTAGTCGAGCTCTACGCAACCATGTCAAAGTCAAATCTATAGTCCAAGCAATTTAGAAAGTCAACCTTTGGGTCTCTTATCACGTTCATAACTTTCTACCCGTGGCTCTAAACAACCCATGCCACGTGTCAATGAACTCATGAGCTCAAGACCTTCCTAACGGACCCAAGGTCTAAATTAAAATCTTACTAGAACCAAAAGTCAACTTTGGACCCCATTTAAAAATTACTTAAAAGGTACGGATTGTTACACTGGAAGCATCTAAACCATTTTTTTAGAATCATCGAAAATAATGGTTTAGTTCTTTCTGTCTAAAAGATTACTCTTTTCCAAACTAAAATTAGATACCTAGGACACCATATCTACCAAAATACCATTGTCCCAATTGAAAGATCAATTGAATTTGTAGACAAGTTTCCTGATGAAATCAAAAACAAAACCCAGTTACAAAGATTTTTAGGATGTTTAAATTATGTCTCTAACTTCATCCAAAAACTAACCATTCTCTACAAACCCCTTTATCAAAGACTTAGGAAAAATCCACCTTCTTGGTCAAAAGAACACACCCAAGTGGTTAAAACGGTCAAAACCTACATCAAGAATCTTCCCTGTCTTAGTCTCCCAGATAAATTTGCCTTCAAAATAGTTGAAACAGATGCCTCTAACTTAGGCTATGGAGGAATCTTAAAACAAAAATCCTCGAAAGATAGTCCTGAACAATTAGTCCGATTCACCTCAGGATGTTGGAACCCAGCTCAGACCAATTATAGTACTATTAATAAGGAAATTTTATCTATAGTGTTATGTATCACAAAGTTTGAAGATGATATTCTCAATCAAAAATTTCTTTTACGAATTGACTACAAAGCAGCAAAAAATGTTTTAGAAAAAAAGTTCAAAATTTGGTAGCAGAACAAATTTTTGCTCGTTGGCAAGCTTTACTATTACTATTTGATTTTGATCTTGAATTTATTAAAGGTGATCAAAATTCCCTTCCTGATTTTCTTACCAAAGAGTTTCTACAAGGAAAATTAGCAAGAAGGCTTCTCCTTCTTCAAAAGAGTACTATGCCCAAAAACCCCAAATCACAAAAGAGGTGCCAAGTTCTTCCCAAAGTTTCATCAATGTCCTTGGACAAAACATTCCTGTGACAAATAGTTTTCAAGCCTTGCAAAGGCCACCACTTCTCAAATCCCTTGCTGGATCTTCAAAACCATAAAAAAGTCTTTATTTCCACAAATCTCCAACAAGTATGATCTTTTACATTGAAGATGAGATCCCTGATATGGATCCTTATAGAATTTTGAAAAAACTTACTTATTGAAAGGACCGACCCCGAATTCCACCCTAGAACTCGGAGTGATCCTGCAGGAATCCAATATCAAGAAAATCCTACCGAAAATTTAGCAGAACTTCCCCTGAAATTGGACTACCTCATTTAAAGAAACCTATGAAAGAACTTCTAAACACACAGCTCTTCTACCACAACCAAAGGGTCTCCGACCCAAATTTACAGTAAAACAAAGGGTGAAACTTAGTTTCCAGAGAGTCATTAGAGCTGTCTACCGTTCAAACAATTAAAAGTTAATACAACCGAAAAAAATAAGATTTTACAAGGTAGCAAAAGCAAGAATGTCCTCGACGTGTGTTGGCTCAACTGTAACACTGTGGCTACCTAGGGGAAAAACATTTAAAACAACACAAAGCAAAAGGTGAGACAACCCAGTGAGTGGACAAAAGTAAGATAAACTTTATGAGACCAAGAAGTCCAATGAAGACCTGTTTAAAAACCACTTACTCTAAGACCTCACAAACGCTCTAAGAAAACCCCCAGTTTTAAAATTGATTGAATAAATTCGTTTACCAATCGTTTCAAATAAAGAGTAAACATAACTTTGAAAATAACTAAACTTTATAAACAGAGGAAATTTAATCACAAAAAGACAACAAGTTTCCAAGTACAAGAAAATTATAAAATTAAGTTGAGCAACTCATTCACACGATTCACTCCCAAGTTACCCATATAACTTGCCATACATGCGCAGGGCCCACAGCCTGCTGTACGCATGCAGGGCGATAACCTGCCGTACATGTACAGAGTCAAGATCCATCATACACATGTAGGGCCACTAAAACTGCCGTATGTGCACGCAGGGTCACCCCAAAAGGGCAAGGCATCTCGGCACACTGCCCAAATGTAACGACCCGTACCTTTTAAGTACATTGTAATAGGGCCCAACGTTGACTTTTGGTTCTAGTAAGATTCTAGCTTTGACCTTGGGTCTGTTAGGAAGGTTTTGAGCTCACGAGTTCATTGACACGCGGCATGGGTGATTTAGAGTTACGGTTAAAAAGTTATGAACGTGATAAAAGAGCTCAAGGTTGACTTTTTAAATTATTTTGAGTTTAGAGTTGACTTCGACATGGTTGCGTAGAGCTCGACTTCACGAGTTCGTAGACACATAGCATGCGTCATTTGGAGCTACGGTTTGAGAAATACGGAGGTTCAAAGTGAGGGGCAAACTTGTAATTTTGAGGAAATGGCATTTAATATTCCAGAAAATTCTAGAATATTCCTCTCCCTCTCTATATCTCTCCCCTCTCCACGCGCAGGCAGCAAGCCCAGCCAGCCCGACTCCTCCCTCACTTTCTCCCTTCCCTGCGCGACCCCTCAGCCCTTCCGGCCACCTAGACCCGCCGGCGACGTCGCCATTCGTCGGCCAGCGACCACCCGACGCCCCAGCCCCCTTTTCTCTCTCTCTCTCTCTTCCGATTTCTCCTCCCCACTTGCGCGCGGCTGGAGCTTCCAGCTCCAGCTAATTCCGGCGCCACCAGACGACGGGACGGCCGTGAAGCACTCCCCAGCCGCTGACCGTCCCTCCGCAAGCTTCCCCTCGCCGGCCGTCGCTCCCACACGCAGCAAGGGGCTCGGGAAGCCAGCTGCCCTGCGAGTTCTCTCCGCCGATTCCGGCTATTTCCGGCCACGATTGGCCCAAATTTTTGGTGAGTTTCCTCCCTCCTTTCATGGGCTTTTCTTCCCCTATAATTTAGTGGTTAAATTTTGAGAAATTGTGAGAGATTGAATTTGGGGATTTGAGGCTAATTTCGGGTTTAGCATGGGTGTTTGAAATGGAATCAAATTGTTGGGTGTTTTAGGTAATTTCCGTCATTAGAAACCTCTAATCGAAGTTTAGAACGAGAAATTTAGGAAATTATTGAGGAAATGGGAAGTTTGGTCGTTGGTGCTTATGCCCATTTCGGAATTTCTATAAATTTAAGGTGTTTATGGTGATTTAATTGGAATTGGGCATAATTTCCACCTTTAGGAATGATCTATTGAGGTTTAGAATAGTTAATTTGAAGAAAATCGGAGAAATGGTGATTTTGAGGTGAAGTTAGACACTTTTTGGTTGTCGAAACGACCTCTGGACGACCCTCGGTCGAGTTCTGTAGCAATGAAGGTTATTGGGAGAAGTTTAACGGGATAAAAATGAGTTAGTAGTGTTGGGGTTGAGTCAAGAAGGAAAATAAGTAAGTTTAGGATTTAAATTTGAATTGTGGAGCGAAAAGCCTAGAATTCTAGTTTGTAGTTATTAAATTGAATATTATTCTAACGCCTTACCGTTATCGTGTTAGGCGACACTCCCGAGTTCAAGGACGATCCATTTGGAGACCAAGACTAGGCTATCTCTGTGAGTGGACTTCGTTTCCTAAACTATTTTATGAATTTCATGAATTAAATTCATATTTATATTTTTAGTTTTAATTGAGTTTTTTTAATTGAGAATATTAATTGATTCTTGAGCATGGTTTGAGAATTTATGCTTGGAAATAGATTTGATATGTTTGGTAACTATTTTTCGTGATAACTTATTCGACTGGTTAGATTTTGGAAACGTTTTGATTTCTCAAAGTAAACATATGTGGTTATTCGTATCTTGAAATATTACAGGTTTAGTTATCGAAAAAGGGATTTTATAATGATTTCACAATATTAGAAAGTTTATATGCTTTTATGGGCGAAAAGAGATTTATGGGAAAAGGATTTTCAAACCACCCTTCGCAGTACCCTTCAGATTATCAGCTTTCATAGGTCTTTGGGACCCATCAAGGCACACATATAGGCTTTGGGCCGTGTGTCGGGATGCCTTGCCCTTTGGGGGCGGCCCTGCGTGCACGTACGGTAGGATATTGGCCCTGTATGTGTATGACAGACCCTGACTCTGCACATGTACGGCAGGATATTGGCCCTGCATGCGTACGGCAGGTCGTGGGCCCTGCGCATGTACGGCAGGTTCGGTGGGTAACTGTTGGGTGAGAGGTTTCTTTATCGAAACAGTTTACAAAATAATTCTTGCTGGATACAAATTTCAGTTCTTAATTAATATTTTGAGAGCTTGACCAACTTTATCAATTTATCAGAGTTTTCAAAACGGATTTCAGATGCGGAAATTTAGAACAGAGTTTTCAGTGGATTTTATGAAAGTGATTTTAAAACTGGGGGAATTCAAGGAAAGTTTGTGAAATTCTAAGGAATTTGAAAGTAAAAGTTCATAAATACTTATTTTGGTTTATGTCCACTCACTGAGTTAACTCATTAGATTTATACCTTTTTGTGATTTTAAATTTTCCCCCAGGTTGTAGCGGTGGAACGGTCGAGCCAAAGACGTCGAGGCAGTCTAGCGAAGAACTTTGAAATTTGTAGGAACCAATTATTCTTGTAAATTTTGTCTTCTTAGTAAATTTTGTAGTGCAGCTCTGATAACCTAATGAAAACTTAAGTAATTGGTTTTGAAATTTGGGTCGGAGACCCTTGCTTGTGGTAGAGGAGCTGGTTTAGAAGTGTTTTGCAAGTCTTCATGGAGAAAGGGTTCGTCCAATTTCAGGGGAGGTTCTGCCGAAATTTCGGTAGGATTTTCCTTGATATTGGATGCCCGTAGGATCACTCCGAGTTCCAGGGTGGAATTCGGGGAGGGTCCTGTCACCAAAGCCTAAGTGTGCATCGAGATGGGTCCCAAAGACCTATACAATTCCAATATGCTGAATGGGTATTAAATGGGTGCTTAAAAAAAATTAAAACCAACACTCCTCCAATCACTCCAATCAAAATTGTATAACTCATTTGAAGACTTTGAAAATCAATAACTGCCCAAGGAAACCACCATTTAAATTATTTTCAAAGAAGCCTCAATCCCAATAAATTGATAAGTAAAATCAATCCGCCAAACTCATTCAATAATAATTAAGATTCCAAAAATCAATTTCGAAAATTGAAATTCATGACCAACGCAACATAAGAAAAATAAGATTCAACTTGAAATTCAATAAACTTTATTAAAACAAAGTCCACTCATAGTCAAGAGATCTAATTTCGCTGCTTGGCTGGGTTGCCTTCAGTCTCAGGTGTAACCCCTATAAGAAAAGAGATAATTACACTATTAGTTTGAAGTTCAAAGTGTCCAAAAACCAATAAATTGGGGTTTCATCAACCCTAATCTCTTCCAATCAAACCAAAGTTAATAACCCGCTTAAAAAAAAGGTCTAAAGTTGACAATAAATCCTAGAATTAGTGGTTAAGGGATCTTACCAACCCCAATACCAAACAAAGTGGTGTTTCTAACCCCCAAAAATCACAAATGCTTCACTTCTCTTTAAACCCGTCAAACCAAACTTCGAATTGAGTTTCTAAAGGGTGGAAATTAACTAAAATACCACAAGATAGCTTCCAATTCCCCAAATTTCAAGCAGAAACCCGAAATGGCATAACCCCACAGTCACCAATTTCCAATTCCTTCAATTTTTTCTTGAAATTCAGGGTTCTAAACCAAAATTGAGGGTTCCCAAGGTTGGAAATTAACTAACCCGACCTCAATTTAGCACCCAAACTGTAAATTGAAGGATTTCCAATTTGGGGCCTAAATCCCTAACTTTCAAATTTCTGAAATACCCAAAATTAAACAACACAACAAAAGGGCAATTGAAGATGGAGGAGAGGGGGAGAAAACCCACCTAAAATTGAGTGGAAGTCAAGCCAAAACTGGTCGAAAATGACGAAGAAGGACGACAGTTGATTGTGTTTTCTTAGAACCAAATAAATACTCAATTCTAAGTTTACTCGCAAGTGCACAAATCACGGCGTAGCAAAGCATGCAAATAACAAGGTCGATCCCACAGGGAATAGGTAAATAACATCAAATCAATTCAGCTTATTCACAACACACACACACGGCATGGGGGTTTAGATTTAAGGTCAAAACTCACATACACACTCTAACACACACACACACACTTTCATGGCATTGTTAAGCATCAGAATCCACCAAACTATCAATGATCAACTAATATGATAATCATGCAATTTCAAAAGACTACGAACATAAAGTTTGACTACCAAAGGCTTTGGCTATTTCCCTTTGGCGTTATACCTTCCTTATGCATATACTAAGAGCTTATCGGGCCTACCCTAGCAAGTTAACGTGCATGTTCCTAGATAAACTAGGGCAATCACCCATGCAAGAGTCATCAAGTTCTATGAAGATGTCAAACACGCAGACCCCCTTTCCAACCAAATGTACACGGCGCTACCATACGAATACTATTACCACAACCGTTGCTTAAGCGGCTGTTTGTTACTTCTAAAATTGTCATCATTTCGAGTTTATTCAATTTTATAACATCACTAGATGCTTATCCTTAAGGTGGCCAGTCCTAAAGACTCTACAACTAGTGCCTTGTTTAATTAGGTAATAGGATTTTATGTAAGTACCGTCATCATTAATTCCAGAAATCATACTTCAAACATTGAACATAAATAGAGGCTTCATCTTTATCTTAACAATGCATAAAAGTGACTAAGACATGAACATGTAAATAAAATATTTAATTGAATAAACAAACTGCCAATCCATGTTCAAGGTCTTAATTAACACTTAAAAATAATAAAACAATGCAAAGAGCATGAAAAAGGAAGAAGGAAACCACAAGGAAGTCACGGCAAGGGCTAGGGAGCTTGCAGCAAGGCTAGGGCAGCAGGGGGGTCCTCCTTAATGCTCACGGCAAGGCTGGGGCAGCAAGGGTGTCACGGCCTCCTCTTGAACCTCTAGGGCTGCACGACACACTCTCTCTCTTGGCTTGGCTTGCTTGCGGCACACTCTCTCTCTTTCTCTCTAAAAATATAGAATTCTGATTTTGTGGTGTAAAGATGTGTAGCTCTCTAGATGTGAAAGTTCATGTCAAATAATGGGGAGAGGAGGCCTTTATATAGGAGTGAGGAGGTGCTGATTCCTTGGCCTCCAAGGACTAGGTAACTTGCGGCACAAATAGGAAAGTAGGGTTTAGGGTTTCCCCAAGTGGGCTTGCGGCATGGCTAGTCACTTAAGCCCATTCCTTGCGCCTCTTCCCTTGCATGCGTGTGGGCCTCTCCCTTGGTCCATGCGCATGCCACTTTAGACCCAATCCTTCATGTGATGAAAACTTGAGCCCATTGAAGCTTCTAGAACCCATTTGACCTTGGCCCAACATTCCTTGGTCCACTAGGAAACTTTGTCCAACTAGGGTTAGGTTTTCCTAGTCCAACTAGGAATAGGTTTTCCTAATGCAATTAGGATTTCCCTTTTCAGTCCAACTAGGGTTTACCTTTCCTAGTCCCACTAGGATTTACCTTTCCTAGTCTCACTAGGATTTGGTTTTCCTAGTTCAACTAGGATTTCTCATTTCTGGCCCTGGACATTGAAGGTTTTCCTGGTTTGGCTAGGATTCCTTGTTTGAGTAGGATTTCAGCTTTACTAGTTCCTCCAGGATTTCTTCAGTTTTCCTAGTTTGATCAGGAATTGTCCAATTTTGGTTCTTTTAGCTTCTTTCTTCATAATTGCTTCATTTGACCTACAAAAGACAGAAACAAAGCAAAAACACACAAAACGCCAAGTTCTAGCGCTCTAGGGTAGGAAGTTAGCATATAAAAACATGCACAAATGCACCCTCAACACACCCCCAAACTTAGGCTTTGCTAGTCCTCGAGCAAAGAAAATAAAACAAAGACTCAAAGACTGACTCAAAAAACGACTGCTTCCCAACAAATGAATTCATGTATGCGGCTAGTATCAATTATCGCAAGCAAAGCACATGTATCAGTCATCCATCGAATTCAAGTGATAGCTACAATGTATACCTTACTTCTCCATTGTCCTCCATACTATCCCTTGCATAAACCCATGTGTTAGATAAACAGTCAAGATAAGTTATAAACAAGTTAAATTCAACTCCAATCCTCACTAGGCATACTCTCAGCAATAAACACTCAGAAATTGGGTTGATTTATGTGCTCTCAGGTAATGTGAGAATATATATACAAGTTCACATTAGCATTAAATAAACAAGGCACAAATAGTTAAAGTGTGATCTCATGAATGAATGCCAATGAACTTGAAATGGAATCACTAATCATATGCTTCTCTCTTATTCAATCTCCACACCAAAGGATTACACCTTACCTTGGATCATAAAGGACTTTTATGGGTTGTAATGAAGGCTTCGGGTTAGGTTATGGTATTGAAATGAAAGGAAAAACACAATGGCTAGTACTATGGAATTTGTAACACAGTTAGGGCATACCTTGCTTATTTGCACTTTATAACTTGAATTTTGAACTTTTCGCTCTCGTTTTCACCGGCCTTAAGCTTCTTTTGTTAGCTTGTTTCTTTTTCTTCTTTCTTGGCATCGGCATGGTCTTTTTGAGCACTTTTTCTTTTCTTTTGCTTCAAGTCATGCACAATCACTTATTTTGCACCCTCCAATTCTTATACAACCAAAAACCATAGTATAAGGGTAAACGGGATAGGGAGTGTAACTCCCCCAAACTTAGGGTTAAGTATAGGTGTTTGGTAACAAAGAAAGGCTAATTGAAGGCTCAAAGTGGCTAGCTAGTGGTAAACGCAATGTGGCTGGCTTTTTGGCTAAAGGGGTAAAGAAACATGGCCTAAAATCATCTCCTTGGCACAATGTAATCTCCAAATGCTTCAAATAGAATAAAAGAGAAGTTATAAAATGATTCAAATTATGTGCATTTCAAGTGTATGACCAAATGAATGAATAATGAGATCAAAATAACGACTTAATTGACAAGAATCAGATTAGAGTGGCGCGCACACTCAAGAATTAAAGAACAGGCTCAATAGCTCACAAGGGTCATAAGTCTACTCTAACCAGTATATAACATACTTAACATGCATATCACTACACAAGTTCATGAAAAAGAAATATAGATCACATGGAGTTGTAAAATAAGCATGTAACATCAAATGAACAAGGTGAATAAAGATATCATGTACAAGGCTAACAATGCAAGTCTACAGCCATACAATCATGTCAGGTGTTGGGAAACTTTAAAAACACATGTTGCAAGAACCCTAGAGAGTTAAATCCAAACTGAAATTGAATCAACACTCAAGGAGTTGCATTTTACTTTAGTACCCAAAAGAGCAACCCCAATGCAATTAGGATCGGTTCTTAGGGCTTTTGGACTCTAAAACAAAAATTTTTTTTTTTTTTTTTCGAAAACACCCTTTTAAAACAGCTTGCCTATTTTGGACTCTAAAACAAAAAGTTTTTTTTTTTTTTTTCTAAAACTCCCTTTTAAAACAGCTTGCCTATTCCTCCCAAACTTAAATGATACATTGCCCTCAATGTATAAGAAATAAACTACATGCATGCACAATCAAGTAAGGAAAGTAAGCAAACCCCCCCAAAAGGAAAGTAAACACACAAACAAACAAACAAAAACTGAAAGCACTAAAAATGTCTCAAATGAAGCATTAGCAACTTTGTTACCTGCATTGATAATAATATCAAAGTTAGTAATATAAAGACAAAGTATTATAATAATTAAATTTCTTTATTTCCCAAATTTCAGTAGAAGTGATCACTACAAGAAAAATAGGTTATAGAGGCAAAAATGATTCGCCCTTAAAAAAAATAGTAAGGGCGGATAAACGCCCCTAAATGGCATAGGGGCGGTGGGAGTAGCAGAAATTATAAGCGCCCCTATTGTGAATGTCACTAATTAATTTAGGAGCGAATGTTACTATCTATCCGCCCCAATATAAATAGGGGCAGATATTTATTTGACTCTATTTTTAATTAGAACCAAATTATTTTTTTACTTAGAGGCAAATAATAAGTGCCTCTATTTTATTTGAAAATTAAAAAAGGGCAAATAACAACCACCCCAAATTTATTCAAAAAAATTGTTGGAGCACTTATTATCTGCCCCATATTAATTCCGTGATTATTTTAGAGGCACTTATCATTCGCCTCTATTATTATTATAAATTTATTTCAAAATAAATTAGGGGCGGATAACAACCACCCCAAATTAATTCAAAACAATTATTGAGGCACTTTAGTATCTGCCTCATATTTATTTTGTGATGAAGTTTGAATTATTTTAGAGGCGCTTAGCATTTGCCTCTATTATTATTTAAAATTAAATTAAAAATTAATCTGAAAATTAAAAATTATTTTGTTCACACCTACAAACATAATTAACTTGTTTTTTTTTTTTTGACATATGATATTTATTTGATATTAGTCTTCAACTAAAAAAAAAAAATTATTAATCAATAAATCCCAAAAAATATTATTAATAAATCTGAGCATCATGAACAATGTCAATTGTACCAATATATTACACCCTTATTGAAAAATTATAAATAACATAAAAAAGTACTAGCGTCACACATAATTCTGCCGCTACAAAATCAAATAACAAAAAATGAAGACACTCACATATGTCTACTCCTCTCAACGCCGATCAGCCTGTAGAAATTGATCCATTAAATTTGTTGGTTCAATCTGAGCCTCCCCAAGCATCCCTCTAATTCCTCGTGGTGTAGAGGTAGATGGAGTCTCACCAAGAATCCCATGCGACCCACATGTTAAGCCAACTGAAATCTCACCATTCAATCGAGTTGAGTCACGTGATGCCGAGCCAGCTGATGTACTATCACTAAGCATTCCAGTAGCACCACATGGTGGGTATGGTGGTGGCCCATAATAAAACTGGGGTGACTGTGACTGAGGACTTGCCTGCATAAAAGACGGCTGCACATAAGATGGTGAATTAAGGTAGGTTGGTACTGGCCCATAGTAATAACGGGGTGGCTGCTGTTGAGAAATCTGTTGCTGCTGGCTGAGAACCCTGTTGCTGCTGTTGAAAACTCTGTTGCTGCTGCTGAGAACTCTGATGTTGAGAAGCTTGCTGCTGTTGTGACTCCAGTGAAGAACTATACAAATGGGGCAATGATTGTTGTAGTAACGCTCTCATCTGAGCCATCTCTTCTGCTGACTGTTGTAATTGCTTGTTCACGTCTTCATATTTTACCTTCATGTCTTCACATTTTTCCTTCATGTCTTCATATTTTCCATTTACCTCATCACATTTTGCCTTCATCTCATAATACTCACGATCCCTTTTTCTTGGTCCTTGAGATAATGATGCCTCCCAAGTTTCTAACCATGGCACCATATCAGGAGTCGCCCCAAGGGAATAACCACGAACTCGATCTCTCCGCTTAGGACCCGTTACCTTAGCATAGGCCCTTTGTCGCAACTCTAGTGTGGGCGACGGAATTATCTGGGCTCGAGCCCAAGACCAAGACATAACAAAGCCCGACCCAAAGAAGGGTCAAAATAAGAAACAAAACCCAAAAGGCCAAAAGAGGCTGGGGTCCAAAAGAAAACGGGAACACCATTAAATAAACGGCCCATTATCCCTATTCACTACTACAAAAAAGCCCATATATATGAGTAATTTACCGATATCTAATGGGTAAAAATTTCGAGATAGGATTACATGATATAAAAGGTCACGGTTTCTATATCGGTTCTAAACTGATGTCAAATATACATTAGATATCAGTTTTTAGTATAAATTAGATATTAATTAGTCAATTAATTGGGCTAAAAATAAATAACCGATATATATTTAATATACAATATCAGTAATTTAAAAATAACTGATATCCTAAATATTAATTATGTGAGTTCTATTGTAGGTAACTGGTATAAATATTACTTTACACATCTGTATCAAGTAAAAGAACGGATATAAACACGTCTTACAACTCCACTTTTTTTTTTTGTATCAAGTAAAAGAACGGATATAAATACGTCTTACAACTCCAGTTTTTAATTTAAATTCGATATAAAATAATCAATTTATGCATTCTAGAATGGAGAAAATATAACAAACCGATATTTATTTTATTTATTATATCAGTATATGAAATATAACCGATATTTAAAATATATATTATATGTATTATTATGTTAATAACGGATATAAATATGAGTATAGACATCGGTTTTAAATAAGATAATGGATATCAATACACTATACAACGCCAAATTTTTTCCCCCTTTGTTTAGAACTGATGTTGAAGTTAGGATTAGCATCAGTTTGTGGCAACAAAACTAATATCTATTCTTCATATAATTGCAGTAATTGAAACCGATATATTTTGTTTGTTAGGGTGATATGTAGCATATGTTTTGATATCGGGTATGTTTGTTGAAAACTGAGATATTTGGTCAAAATTAAACATGTAGCTATTGCATATTTATTTAGTTGCCACCTGCACAGAATAAACATCCAAAAACACAAAAGTCCTCACTTGTCATATATTTCAATATCTACAAGAACCCAAAAGTTGTATACATATATATTACAAAAATTAGGGCACCTCTATCTATAACCCCTTTAAATATATCTAAGCTAGGCAAAATCATGTTGAAGACCCTTTACAAAACTTGCACTTAGGCACTTAGGCATGCAGTTTTCTAATTCCCAATTCCCCTTTACAAAAATATGGGCATGGGAGTTGTCATCTTAATTAATAGATATAAGTGTTCAGCTAGATGCTTATCCACAAAAATGCACTAAGTTAGCATTTAGCCATCAATCACCACATATTACCATACACTAAGTTAACAAAGTCACTCCACTCAACTCTTACTTCATCAATTTGGTCTTGAGTGTAACTGCATCGCTTCTTGATCCTTGTATTGCTCCACTGAAAACAAATGAAATTGCATTATTTTCAAAGAGAGGGCCAAAGTCCACAGCACCTTCAAGCAAATTAATAAACCCATAAATAAATCCATGCATGCCATCCCAATTATCTACTCAAATTTATCCATAGAGCACAATTATAAACAGCAGCCATGCAACACAATTATCATCCCAATAATATGAAAACAGCAGCCATCTCAATTATATATCATCCAAACCAGAAATCAAGTACCAATATATAATTAGTGTAGCCTGTGAGACTCATTGGCATACCCAAAATCCAAGATATATAAATCCATGCATGCCATCTCAATGAAAAAAGCGAAAAGAAGAGCTGAATCTAAAGTAAACAAGCTTTATAAAGCTGATAGTATTCTACATTATATGCTATAGCATATCTTTGTAATGAGAAGCAAATATAATCATTTTTTTTCTATAGAAAAGCAAATTTGATCATTTAATAAACTAGCAGCCATTCCAACTCAAGGTCCAATATATATTGTTAGGGTGATTTGGATTCTTACCATGGTCTCAATCTCAAGATTCGAATCCTCAATAGTCTCCTTCATATACCTCATTATGTAGTAACCACACTCAACCCCGCCAGGTTGTTTAGGACACTAAACAGAACCAACGCACAGTGACATATAGAGTTAGTATGTATTCATGTAGGTTTGAAATAGGAATGACAGCAATAGAGCTTAGAGAAAAAAAAGACATTAATGGAGTAGTGCAGGTTTACTTACTGCAAGATGCTTCCACTGTGTTGTTTTTCGAGTTCGCCTACCCGTAACTACATTGAACTGTCTAATTGCACTTAATCATCAAAAAACAAAAATTAGTTACTCCCAAACAAAAAATTCATGCATAAAGTAGTAAATATATAAGAGAGCAGCAACTCACGTGTTGACAACGTCCATCCATCCCTGGTCAAAGGTCGTTTTTGCAAGAGGGTCCATTACATAAACAATGTCCTTATCTTCATTGATTATTGTCAAAATCCAATGTGACCTTTCAAAGGGTAGTATTATATAATTAGCATGCACGCAAAAATGAGAGGCAAAAAAAGTGAAGGGGTGTAAGTCAATTAACCATCTATACCTACCCTGCATTGTAAGGCACCAAGAATATACGATCATGTTTTCCTGCTGGAAACGATTAGCCAGGTAGGTTGATCGTCGCTCTGAGTTTGATATTGTACCAACGACACTAACACGGGCCGGATCCACCAAACCAACCATATCAGTCATCTTTGATTCAAGCAGCATATCATATAAGTGCCTATTAACACAAAATTAAAAAATTTACGATATAAGACATAATTAGCACACAAATAGACACGTTTGAAAATTAAACAGCTCAACTACCTCATATACACCACTATGCATGTAGCGGACAGTTCTTGCATCTCCATGATTGTAGTTATATCCTCGCTCAAGATATACAGTTTTCGGACTTCTCCAAAGACAGCTGCCTCTATATTCACTGCAATCGTTTTTCCACTCACAGACATAAAATCTCGGGCGTGTCTATACAACAGCCTACATTGGTGAGGCACTTGCTTCTCAGGTGCATCCTTCTTGAATAATTCCTTCACCAAGTTTGGCACATGCTTCGTCTGGATCTGCCATGGTTACACATCGCCAAGGGCGCAAATGATGCAGTCAAGATAAAAGTGATTAAGTACCAAAAAGTGTGTTTAATTTCAAGTGATCTTTGTTTATCCAAAGAAGTATAGGCATGCATATTCCAAACAAGTACCAGAAAACCATTAGTATCTCATATATATTTACATTATTTGTGAAGAATGAATTGCTTCATAACATGGAATATTTACCTTCTCATTGTATTTAATTACAAGGTCTGCAGGCCAAGCGACGTGGCTTCCAACAACATCATCAACAGTTTTTAACTCATCTCGTACAGGAATGGGAAGCAAAGCATTTCCATCAATGGATGTGTCAATTGTAACTCGTAGGTTGCCTTGACCCAACGGAACCCCATGCACTTCCTTAGATACAAGATAAACTATCGAACCGTATGCAACAATGTTGCTATGATTTCCCACAGCCAGTTTGCAAGAGTCCACCTAAAGAAAGATAACAATTATCACAAATACATTAGATAGCAAAAAATGTGAATAAGTAGTTTCATTTTAGAAAATTATCTCTAAGTTAATGTGTTATACTCGGATGTTGTTCACTTTGTCTTTTCTAGTTGGAACGAAATTGATAAGGATCATTAGAGGATTACCTTTACTGTGTCATCGACCACATCCACTAGCTCCTTGTCTATTTTCTCCTCCTTTACTGCTTCAATGACTGCAGCCTTACACTTCCCTTCATCCTGGCAGCTTGCTTTATCGGACACATTTCCTTGACCTGGGAGTACCTTGGGTGTGACAACTTCATTCACACGCTCTCGCGCTTCCAACTTTTCAATTCTTTCCAACAAGATCTGATTTTGCTGCTGTAATATGGCTAACATCTCATTCTTTGAGACAAATTCCCTAGGTTTTCTAGGAATGTTGAAGTAAGTACTCGGGTTGACATTCCCCCCAACTGCCCTTACCCGTCCATGGGTCTCCGGCGTCTCCAAAGCCATAGACAGAACATCCGTTGCACCACCTTGCTTTTTTTTTCTCTAACAATTCATCCTGCCACATTTCCATCACAACTTACATTACACAGAGCATAGACATCAATGATTAAATCCAATACAATAATAGGTTAGAATGCTTACAATGACCTTGGCCACCTCTTTTACTTCCTCAGTTAAGTTCCCATCAGCATCTTCACGTGCCTTTTTCCATAGAATGGAACGATCCATATCCTCCTCTGGAACATTTTGTTTCCGCTACCCATTTAAGACAATATCATCAACAAATTAAGTATTTCTTTTTTTAATAAATACCCATTCATACACATAATGACATCACAAGCTTACCAATTCCTCCTCTAAGCCAATATACCCTTTTCGCGACAATTTATGGTGATACTTCCTCTTTGCAGTTATCTTGCTTTGTTCCTCATGTATTTTTTGCAATTAAGTATATAGAATGTTTAGTCATAACTCATAAATAGGATATGTAGTCCTTTGTGATAATAAAGAAGTTATAGCTCAACAAGTTTACCATAAATTTGTCTTCTAATCGGCTTGCTACAAACTTCTCCCAATGTCTTTTCTCAATGATGTTCCCATATTGCTTGGGTGGAAATTTCAAAGCCTCCGGGTTGTCCTTGAATTGCAGTACATGGAAACGTGTAAGATTAGTCTTGAATGTTCTCCACGTACTGCCAACAGAAGACAGCACCCTTTTCCGGTGCGTATTGTCAAGATTGAATACAGCCTGTATTCCATTCATAAGAACAAACAATCATTTAATGCAGTATGTATATAAGGTAAAAATGCAGAAAGGTTAGGGATATTAATTCTGTATGTATCTCACTTCTAATAAAACATGCACATGGCCCAACTTTCCTTTTTAGCTCATTGCAATATTTTTTCTTCCACATACTTAGCATATACCAGCTCTCTTTATTCGAAAATTGAGCACAATTTATAACAGCCACATATATATTAGACACCAACTTTTGACACTATGTGTATAGGCCTTTTACGAGCACATTTTTCAATTACTTTGCTAACAACTAGCTTGAGCATATAACCTTTCTTTAGTAAAAAGTAATAGTACAGATCACAAATTTATATTTTAAATTGAGATTTCAAATGATGTTTTTGTGCAAGATTCTCACTAACATAAGAAAGAAAAACTGTGTGTGTTTGTGTGAGAGAGTATATATATATGTGTGTGTGTGTGTGTTTCTTATTATTATTATTTTTCATGCAATGGATCTAACAACCATAAGTTACAAAGAGGCTGACACATCCCAATCAGCAGACTGCCATGTGCATGTGTGCTTGGTATAACTACTAATTACGATGCAATTTCTATACTTACATTAATTATTTCACTAGTGCCTATTAGGTTCTTTATATATATTGACTCTACCTTCATTGATCAATTTATTTTGATCACTAGTATATATAGTACTGAAAATCACCAGTAGGTACAAAATGAAGCAACTGAAAAGATTTCAAAAGTGAAATTAAGTTGATTACCGAAACATCGTCCCAGATTTTCTTCTTTAAGTCGGCATGCACCTTCGGCCAGCTTTCATGAATAATAGGGACTGTAGCCCTCGTCTTAACCCCTATGTATGATGCTAGAGTCGCTCGAGTTTTTCCTACGGGTACACCATGTACATTACACTCCACCTCAACTTTTTGGCCTAAAGCTTTCCTTAGAGTTATGGAGTGCATCTGTGTAATTCCCCGAATGGAACTGCTATCTTTAGTAGTAATCGTCGCTTGCGTAGAGCTTGAGCTTGCATTGGCACCCACATTGCTACCCTTTACTGGTGGGATGTTTTCTTCCGAAGATGCAACCTTCTTGGTTTTTTCATTTGATGTGGAAACTGCAGTTTTCTTTCCCTTTGGCGTTCCCATGGATTTGTTTTTCCTCCTCTTGCGTTTTGGTGTTGCCATACTCGATTCCTAAAACTGTACAAACAAAAGGTGTAAATAGATTAGATACAATATAAAAGAAAATGCATTAGATACAATAGAAAGGAAAATAGTTTGGATACAATACATAGAAATGAAAAGATATTACAGTTAATAAACTAAAGCCGAATATATTCAAATTAAATTACAAATTACCATGAAATCACATAACTAAGGCATGGATTATGCATTTTTTTCCTTGAGTGATCTATCCATATGCCTTCACAATTATCTCTCTTATAAGTGCTATCACCATCACCAAGTATATCATCAAATTCCTCCATATCTGGTATTCGTTCAGTAAAGGATTGAAGGTCAACAATGGTGTCCCCTAATTCATCCTCATGTGCATAATCCTGATAATCTCTAGTCGGGGCTACAAGCACTACTGACCAGCCAGAGTCGAGTGGATCCTCTACATAAAAGACTTGCTTCACTTGGGAAGCCAAAGCAAATACGTCTCGCTTATGACCTATCTTATTTAAGTTTACCAAAAGGAACCCCAACTCATCTGTTTTTATACCCTTATTGTTCTCTACCCATTCACATTTAAACAAAGGCACCCGAAAATCCTCATAATCAAGCTCCCAAATCTCTTGAATAGCCCCATAGAAAGCCATATATATGTAAATTGGATTTTTATCCTTTGCGCTTGCCACTTGCATTGTATTTGCCAGCAAGCTCACCCCACTGTTTTGGACCGAACGTACATTGTCACGTGCCTTTGTGTGATAATGGCACCCCCCTATCTCATAACCCTCGAACTTAAGCACATGCATAGGCGGCCCTTGTGCTAGTCGTCTCATCGAGGGTGTTATGTCATTCGATCCACTATTGCTCTCATCTGCCACCTACATTAATTATTAAAGATTAATTAACACTTTTCAAATGTTTTATAACAACACCAAACGTTTACCACCAGTACGTGCCTTTAAGGTAATTAAAAGTATAATACCTTCTCACGTAACCAATACATAAATGTGCGGTTATGCTCATCTAGCAGCCACTTTTCACTCTTCTTTTTGCCCTTATAAGTGTCGCCCAAGTAAGCCTTATGTAATCTGCAAACAGTGTTCATCAAAATTAATTAACCCTTTTTTCAAAAGTAACTAAGTTATGTTATAAGTGTTAGTGTATGAAAATAGTAACTTACTTAGCATAGGGGTCGACCTCGGTGGCATTTTCCAATACACAACGATGTGCTTGTTCCCAATCTTCGCGGTCCACTGATTGTACCTTAGCACCTGAGATAGGTCTGCTAAGGGTTGGTTGACCCATTCGCCAAGGCGGGATTCCAACTGATTTTGCATCCGATAAATACTCGGAGCAAAACTCCACAGCTTCATCGCTTATATAACTCTCAGCGATGCTACCCTCCGGACGGTTACGATTACGTACAAAACCTTTTAGCACTTTCATGCCTCTTTCAAATGGATACATCCAACTGTAATAGACCGGTCCGCACAATCGAACCTCTCTAATAAGGTGCACAGTTAAGTGAAGCATTATATCAAAGAATGAAGGTGGGAAGATCTTCTCCAGCAAACACAATGTGGTTACAAGATCAGATTGGATTTTATCAACTTTGACACATCAATCACTTTATTACAAAGAGCATTAAAAAAGAATCATAACCTAGTAATTGCGTATCTCACATGCTTAGGCAACACCGAACGTATAGCTACTGGTAACAATTGTTGCATTAAGACGTGACAATCATGGGACTTAAGACCAAATAGTTTCAACTCTTGCATGGATATTAAATTTCTTATATTTGAGGAGTAACCTTCTGGGACCTTTATACCCATCAAAGACATACACAATGCCTGTTTCTCACCCCTAGACAATGTATATGGAGCAGTAGGTAGAAAGGTTCTTTTTGGCCCAACTTCAGGTGCCAAGTCAATTCGAATCCCCATTTCCATAAGATCTAGACGAGCCGCAACCCCATATTTTGTCTTCCCAGGAATGTTTAGTAAGGTTCCAATAACACTCTCGCACACGTTCTTTTCGATATGCATAACATCTAAAGAATGTCGAATGTGAAGATCTTTCCAATATTCAAGGTCAAAGAATATGGACTTTTTCTTAAAAATTGGAACACTTGTTTCACCACCTAGGCTGCCCTGTGCCGAATGCTTTCCAAAAACAAAATTGATACTCGACACTTTAGCTAAGACCTCTTCTCCACTTAGAGGTTTAGGAGCATGTAACGACCCGCACCTTTTAAGTATATTGTAATAGGGCCCAATGTTGACTTTTGGTTCAAACAAGATTTTAGCTTTGACTTTGGGTCCGTTAGGAAGGCCTTGAGCTCACGAGTTCATAGACACGCGGCATGGGTTATTTAGAACCCCGGTTAGAAAGTTATGAACGTGATAAAAGAGCCCAAGGTTGACTTTTTAAATTACTTGGAGTTTAGAGTTGACTTTGACATGGTTGCGTAGAGCTCGACTCCACGAGTTCGTAGACACGTAGCATGCGTCGTTTGGAGCTACGGTTTGTGAAATACGGAGGTTCAAAGTGAGGGGCAAACTTGTAATTACTTTAAAATGGGTTTGAAATTCCAGAAATTTCTGGAATCTTTTTCCCCCCTTTTTATCTCTCTCTTCTTCCTCTTCCCACGCGAAACCAACCCAGCCAGCCCAACATCTTCTCCTCTTCTCCTCTCCCCTGCGCCACCTCCACAACCGGCCACCTAGACCCGCCGGCGACGTCGCCAGTCGCCGGCCAGTGACCTCCCGACGCCCCCAGCCCCTCTCTCTCTTCTCTCTCCCGATTTCTCATTCTCCCCTGCGTGCAAGTGTACTGCTGCCACCAATTCCAACCTGTCTCCGGCGATATTAGGCGACGGGGCTGGCCGAGAATCACTCCCCAGCTGCCGGCCAGCCACCTCGAGCTCCCCCACGACAGCCAGCTATTCCCCCAGACGCGAAACGACGCCGGAAAAGCCCCCAGCCGCCGCCACTTGTTCGTCAATTCCGGCCAGATTTCGGCACGAATCTCCATGATTTTAGGTGGGTTTTCTCCCCCTTTTCATGGTCTTTCGTTCCCCTATGGTTTGGTAGTTTAATTTGGAGAAATTATGAGAGATTGGATTTGGGGATTTGAAGGTAATTTTTGGTTTAGCATGGGTGTGTGAAATTGAATCAAATTGTTGGGTGTTTTAGGTAATTTCCGTCACTAGAAACCTCTAATCGAAGTTTGGAACGAGAAATTTAGGAAATTATTGAGGAAATGGGAAGTTGGTCGTTGGTGCTTATACCTATTTTGGGATTTCTAGAAAATTAAGGTGTGCATGGTGGTTTAATTGGCATTGGACGTGACTTTCATCTTTAGGAACGATCTTTTGAGGTTTAGAATAATTGGTTTGAAGGAAATCGGAGAAATGGTGAATTTGGGGTGAAATTGGACACTTTTTGAGTTGTCGAAACGTCATCCGGACGATACTCGGTCAAGTTGGTAGAATGGAGGTTAATTGAGGAAATTACGGGATTAAAAATAAGCTAGTGGCATGGGTTTTGAGTCGAGAAGGAAATTAAGTTGGATTATAATTAAATTTAGAATTTTGGAGCGTAAGGCCTAGAATCTGCACGTGTTTTTACGATCGTAATTTGAATAGTATTCTAACGTATTGTCGTTCTTGTGTTAGGCGACACTCCCGAGTCCAACGACGATCCATTCGGAGACCAAGGCTAGGCTATCTCTGTGAGTGGACTTCGTTTCTTAAACTTGGTTTATGAATTCTTTATGAATTTCATGATTTCGTTCGTATTTATATTTAATTGAGTTTAAATTGAATTTTATTAATTGAGAAATATTATTTGAGTTGAGTTTTAATTGAATTTTATTAATTGAGAAATATCATTTGAGTCTCGAGCATGGTTTGAGAATTAATACTTGGAAATAAATTTGAGGTGCTTGATAACTATTTTTCATGACGATTTATTCTAGCCGTTAGATTTTGGGAATGTTTTGGTTTCTCAAGTAAACGTATTTGGTTTATTTGTATATTGAAATATTAAAAGTTTGGTTTTCGAAAAAGGATTTTATAGTTGTTGGTTGATGGATTCCTAGTTTTGGAAAGGTTATATATTTTTATGGGTAAAAAGGAATTTATGGAAAAAGGGTTTTCAAACCACCCTTCGCAGTACCCTTCAGGTTATCAGATTATACAGGTCTTTGGGACCCATCACGGCACACACATAGGCTTTGGGCCGTGTGTCGGGATGCTTTGCCCTTTGGGGGCGGCCCTGCGTGCACGTACGGCAGGATATGGGCCCTGCATGTGTATGACAGACCCTGGCTCTGCACATGTACGGCAGGATATTGGCCCTGCATGCGTACGGCAGGTCGTAGGCCCTGCGCATGTACGGTAGGATTATTGGCCCTGCATGCGTACGGCAGGTTGTGGGCCTTGCACATGTACGGTAGGTTCGATGGGTAACTGTTGGGTGAGAGGCTTTTTGTGAAAACAGCTTACAAAATAAATTTTTGGTTGAGACAAATTTTAGTTCTTGTTTAATATTTTGAGAGCTGGATCAGTTTTATCAATTTATCAGAATTTTTCAAAACGGATTTAAAACGCGGATTTCTACAAAGAGTTTCAGTGGATTTTATGAAAGGGATTGTAAAACTGGGAGATTTCAAGGAAAGTTTGTGAAATTCTAACGAGTTTGAAAGTAAAAGTTTATAAATACTTATTTTGGTTTATGTCCACTCACTGAGTTATCTTATTAGTTTTCTCCTTTGTCATTTTTAATTTTTCCCCCAGGTTGTAGCGGTGGAACGGTCGAGCCAAAGACGTCGAGACACTATTATAAAGTCGTGAAGCAGTAGGAATTTGTTAATCTTGAAAATTTGATCTTCTTAGTAAATTTTGTTGCGCGGCTCTGATAACTTATTGAAAACTTGAGTAATTGGTTTTGGAATTTGGGTCGGAGACCCCTTTTGGTTGTGGTAGAGGAGCTGTGGAACTTAGAAGTGCATTTGCAGGTCTCGTGGAGAAAAAGAGTTCGTCCAATTTCAGGGGAAGTTCTGCCGAAATTTCTGTAGGATTTTCCTTGATATTGGATGCCCGCAGGATCACTCCGGGTTTCAGGGTGGAATTCGGGGAGGGTCCTGTCAGATTGGCTGCACCTTCTAG